>JAFBMS010001300.1:40000-43658 GCA_019788955.1 Albula glossodonta | reverse complement strand
GTAACTGTTGTATTTTGTGTAAAATTAATGTCTCATTAATTTTTAAATAAACAGCAGAAATAACTGGAGGTGATTTTCTTTATTTTGGCCATTGTGGCATAAAGACTATTCAATACCAAATACACTCAGCCTGACATGCTTAACAATACACCATTTCCTGTAATTTCAAAATTGGTATGTAACTGGAAGTACAAGCCTTTTGGGGAACAATGTCTATTTTCTGACCATTTCCCCCACACTGTGACATCATTTCCTGTATACATTAGTGGTCTGCTCTTAAACTTTCGGAAAAAATGTGGATTAATACTGTGAAGCCGTTTTACTTTCCCAATGAGTTCTGTGAAGTCTGACTCTTCTGTTCTCAGCTGAAAATCAGGAAGTGAGTTTGGCCAGAAAGGGCCTTTTTTTCCCTCTGGTTTCAGTTTTCCTCTGTCTTTGGTCCAAGGGGGCATCGTTGTCTCATTGCTTAACTGCGGTTATCTCGTTCCGTTTGCCATTTCACCAGCTTGCTAGTGACTCATCCAGCGCTTTGCACCCCACAGACAGTACCCCCTGCTGCGATGCAGCCCCTCTGCCGGCCAGTCCTCTCTCACATTTGTCCTCTTTGACGTCGATGCTTCCTGTCACATGGTGTAGATCACCCCCGCATCACCACCTCTGCCCCCCCTCTGAACGATCTGAACGATCTTTACTTTATTAATCTATCACTAAACTCAGTTAGAGATAAAGGCCCAGTCCAGCCAAATGTACTTCCTGATTTTACTCTGTGAAATACTCATAAAAGGGAAGCAGAGACAGGTGTTGTAGGAGTTCATGGAACTAGGTGGAAAACTAGTAGCCTCCCCTCATTAGTCCTCAGTCAGTAAGTAAAGGACATGATATCTGCATAACTGTGAGAGATGCAATGATATACACCAGAGCATGTTGGAATCATTTTAGCAGGAAGGCAGAAAATTAATTTTTATTGCTCATATTATAGCTTAAATGTGATGATTTGGTTGGTTCAGCAATACTTGCTGAGTTCTACAGATTCCACGAATGTGAGCTTACCCATTTTTTCAGCAGTTGTGTGTGCACCAATATGTCCTTGGAAACAAACAGCCTCATTTTTCTTGGTTAATGGAAATCTTATTTATGTCATTATTTGCAGTTCGGTTTCTTCCACTCTGTGTCTCCTTCCATTCTGTGACTCCTTCCACTCTGTGTCTCCTTCCACTCTGTGACTCCTTCCACTCTGTGACTCCTTCCACTCTGTGTCCCCTTCCACTCTGTGACTCCTTCCACTCTGTGACTCCTTCCACTCTGACTCCTTCCACTCTGTGTCTCCTTCCATTCTGTGACTCCTTCCACTCTGTGTCTCCTTCCACACTGTGACTCCTTCCATTCTGTGACTCCTTCCACTCTGTGTCCCCTTCCACTCTGTGTCCCCTTCCACTCTGTGTCTCCTTCCACACTGTGACTCCTTCCACACTGTGACTCCTTCCATTCTGTGTCTCCTTCCACTCTGTGTCCCCTTCCACTCTGTGTCCCCTTCCACTCTGTGTCTCCTTCCATTCTGTGACTCTTTCTACTCTGTGACTTTGTGCCCGTATTCTATCCTGATTACTCTCACATGTGCAAGAGGACTGAATATGTATATAATATATAATATATATGTATATTATATGATATACAGTAGCATATGATGATGATGTTTGCGGCGTTTCTTGATGCTGTTCTTGGAGAGTAGTTCTGTTTTTAATTCTGGGTCTTTTGCCAAGTGGAAGTTCTGCATTGCCGCTCTGATCCTGGCTCTGCTGAAGGTGAGTGGCGGGGCAGAGAGATGATGGACGCTTGTCTCATGGTTGTGCTCGTGAACAGCGCTCGTATTGATTTTATATCACATGATAACAGACACTGACACATCCAGCCAAGCAAGCACAGACTAATGGAGTAGTCCTGACTGACGTAATGTGTGTGTGAGGGTGTGTGTGCGTGCGTGTGTGCGTGTGCGTGCGTGTGGTGCGGTGTGAGTGTGCGCGTGTGTGTGCGTGTGCGTGCGTGTGTGAATGTGTGTGTGTGTGTGTGCGTGTGCGTGCTGTGTGCGTGTGAGTGCGTGTGTGTGTGTGTGCGTGTGTGAGCGGTGTGAGGTTTGTGAGTGCGTGAGGTGGTGAGTGTGTGAGTGGCGTGCGTGTGTGCATGTTTGTGTGCGGGTGTGCGTGTGCGTGCGTGTGTGCGTGAGTGCGTGGTGGGTGCGTGGTGTGAGGTGTGTGTGTGTGTGTGTGTGTGGGTGTGTGTGTGTGTGTGTGTGTGTGTGTGTGTGTGTGTGTGTGTGTGTGTGTGTGTGTGTGTGTGTGTGTGAGAGTGTGTGTGTGTGAGTGTGTGTGTCCTGAGGCTCAGTAAAACACCACCGCACAGCACCGGGCTGCCCTCACTGCAGACTGAGCTCAGTAAAACACCACCGCACAGCACCGGGCTGCCCTCACTGCAGACTGGGCTCAGTAAAGCACCAGCACACAGCACCGGGCTGCCCTCACTGCAGACTGGGCTCAGTAAAACACCACCACACAGCACCGGGCTGCCCTCACTGTAGACTGGGCTCAGTAAAACACCACCACACAGCACCGGGCTGCCCTCATTATGGACTGGGCTCAGTAAAACACCACCGCACAGCACCGGGCTGCCCTCACTGCAGACTGGGCTCAGTAAAACACCACCACACAGCACCGGGCTGCCCTCACTGCAGACTGGGCTCAGTAAAGCACCAGCACACAGCACCGGGCTGCCCTCACTGTAGACTGGGCTCAGTAAAACACCACCACACAGCACCGGGCTGCCCTCACTGCAGACTGGGCTCAGTAAAACACCACCGCACAGCACCGGGCTGCCCTCACTGCAGACTGGGCTCAGTAAAACACCACCACACAGCACCGGGCTGCCCTCACTGCAGACTGGGCTCAGTAAAACACCACCGCACAGCACCGGGCTGCCCTCACTGCAGACTGGGCTCAGTAAAACACCACCACACAGCACCGGGCTGCCCTCACTGCAGACTGGGCTCAGTAAAACACCACCACACAGCACCGGGCTGCCCTCACTGCAGACTGGGCTCAGTAAAACACCACTGCACAGCACCGGGCTGCCCTCACTGCAGACTGGGCTCAGTAAAGCACCAGCACACAGCACCGGGCTGCCCTCACTGCGGACTGGGCTCAGTAAAACACCACCGCACAGCACCGGGCTGCCCTCACTGCAGACTGGGCTCAGTAAAACACCACCGCACAGCACCGGGCTGCCCTCACTGCAGACTGGGCTCAGTAAAACACCACCACACAGCACCGGGCTGCCCTCACTGCGGACTGGGCTCAGTAAAGCACCACCACACAGCACCGGGCTGCCCTCATTATGGACTGGGCTCAGTAAAGCAGTCTGAAGGGTGAGAGAGATCCCTCACAGCGCTCCACCGCTAAACTCCCCTTGTTCGCGGGCGTATACCCCTCATGGAAGACATGGTGCAGCGGCCTTAAACAGTCATTGATCTGGATGTGAATGTCAGTCCCTGGGGGCGGAGTTTTGAGACCAGGGGTCAGAGGGCGTTTTTTTGCTGATGTTGTACGAGCTGTACGATCTGCACACGGGCATCTGCACTCGCATAGAAACACAAATGCCGTGACTGGAA
>JAFBMS010001300.1:0-35000 GCA_019788955.1 Albula glossodonta | reverse complement strand
TAATTGCTCAGAGTTTGTTGGCTGAAAGGTGAGGTTGTAGTGCATGTATCAGAAATACTGGAGGAGTCAAAAGCGTTACTCAGACAGAGCTGTTCATAGCATCCAGGTGGGAGTAGATACTGCTTAGCACATACATAAGGGCAGCAAACTCTCCCACAGACTATCAGTGAGCAAACGACACAACCAGAATTGATGATCACATGAACAATGCTTCCACTCAATTCATATTCACCTTTAAATTCATTTTAAATCACAGTTTAATCAATCAAACTGTGTCTTGAGGTGCTCCTCATGTGAGCTCCTCAAGGCACACAAAACCACATACTCAAACAAACACTCAGACAGCCATGCAGACACACATACATGTGCATGCATTCTCACACACACTCACACTCACACACATGCTCACTGAAAATCACAGACTCTTAGATTCACATGCACACAATTACACCCACACTCTAGAACAAACTGTACGATTACAAAATGTTTCTGTTGCGTACAAGCATTTTTTGAAACAGAAATTACTTTCAGAAATTGGTTAACACAAACCTTTGAAATGAATCATGGTTTATAAAACTCCAAAACCAAAGTCAAACAAATGTTTCTGAATGGGGTAAAAGTCATCGAATGAAAAGGTGTCCACCATTTCACGCAAAGATGCACTAAAAACTAACTAATTGTATGTGTCAATATGACCTGAAAGTGAATGTCTCTTTATGACTTGTTGTTGTTATGACTCTGTTGTTCTCTTTCTGACTGTGATGCAATATTGTAAAATTAAAGTTTTTAGCTGACTTTCACATTTGCTGTTGCTGCCTTAATCTTCGACTTTGTTTGCATGACTTGTCGCATAAAGTCGTTGTAGTCTGTCTTTTAAAACAGAAGTCATTGTACAGAGTGAAAGTATTTTGTGGTTGAAAAAGTATTTATTGGTTGAAAAAGAAAAGTAGTGCTGTGGTGAAAATGACCTCTGCTTTGGCAGGCAACTGTTGATGAAAGGGGAAATGATGACAGATCTTGGTCTGATTTTTTAAATCTACTATCTTATTCCAAACTGTATCATAATAAGGAGACCATAGAGAAGCTCACCAAAAGAGGCTGTGCGCATGCCCTATCGAAACCTTTCTGTCAATACTGACACATATTAATGCTTTTTGTGCATTTTTGACAACTGATGGATAAACAGAACTTCTCCTCGGGCGACAGTGTATTCTGTTTTGACGCGCTTACTTGATTGTGTGGCATGTGTTTGACATGTTGAGAGCATTACAGCATTTTGCAAGTGATTGTGTGTCATTTAGCGGTGTGACTCTGTGGGTTGTGTTAACTGTTTTGAAATAGTGACTCCTGTTTTAAAACCTGCTTGTAAACAGTAGAAATATTTTGTAAACTCACAAGTGGTTAAAAACCACTACACCCCAATTTCATATTCATAACAAATTCATGAACAAAGACATGAAAGGGCAAATTTCCACCGCAGCTCGTCAAAAATTAATAAATGTGATTCAGTTTGAAACAGGCTAAAAAAAACTGAAATCAAAGTCACTGTGTTTATAAGTTCAGAAACCCCCAGACTGGTTTGTTCTTTGGTGTTTTTGTGCACATCCTGACCTGACCGCGAATACGTCTCTGCTCCCACTCTTTCCTGTTGACACACATCTGCAGAAACAACAGAGAAAAAAAACACGCTTTTTTAAAATCACTTTCAGATCTTACACCTACTGATTACATCAGTTTAACAACAATGAAAAAAATGTATTAATGGGTAACAAAACATGCTGGCTATCTAGTTTCTTAGCAACAGAAACTTTATATTGTTACCATAATGTGAAATAATTTGTATCATAATCAATATTACTATCGTGATATTGATTACAGGTGATCAATTATTCCATAAAGACTCTGTGATGCTGTAACTGTCACAACATGCAATTCCAGGGCCTACAGGGGGCGCTACGCTGCAGGGGGTGTCTCCTGCGGCCTGCCCATAACCTGTGGATGAGTGTGTGGCACAGCTATTTCGCAGCTGTGAGGACAGTCCTCTGCCAGTGGTGCGTTCTGATGCTCTTAACCAGGGGGAGGGGCTTGATGATGTCTGTGTGTGTGTGTGTGTGTGTGTGTGTGTGTGTGTCTCACAGTGTGAGTGTGTGTGTGTGTGTCTACCCTTTATCCATGCTCGCATTCTCACATCCTGCAGCTCTTACACTGACACAGCTACAGAAGGGTCTGCTCACTCGGTGCGTTTCCCTTTCTCCGGTCCTCTCCGCACGCCACGATGAGTCCGCCGTCAGCGCTGCAGCGGGAGAGTCGGGGAGCTCTGTAGAGGAGAGCCTTTCGCCGTCGGTGGGAGACAGACCGGGGACCACGCCGCTGACACTCCGGAGACCCGGGGAGGTCCGCCAGAGCACCCAATGAATGCCACCCAGGGGTTGCTGGCACTGCCCGACCTGTTCTTTAACGGCACGGGGAAGGCGAACGAGACGGACACGGCAGGGAACCGGAGCGCCCCGGGGCTGTGCGAGCAGGTCCTGATCAAAGCCGAGGTCTTCCTCGCTCTGGGGATCGTCAGCCTGCTGGAGAACATCCTGGTTATCCTGGCTATCATGAGAAACAAGAACCTGCACTCGCCCATGTACTTCTTCCTCTGCAGCCTGGCGGCCGCCGACATGCTGGTCAGCGTCTCCAACTCGCTGGAGACGGTGGTCATCGCCATCCTCAACAACCGCTACCTGGTGGTCAACGACCGCTTCATCCAGATCATGGACAACATCTTCGACTCCATGATCTGCATCTCTCTGGTGGCCTCCATCTGCAACCTGCTGGTCATCGCCATCGACCGCTACATCACCATCTTCTACGCCCTGCGCTACCATAGCATTGTCACGGTCCGCAAGGCTTTGCTCGCCATTGCAGCCATCTGGCTGGCCTGCATCGTCTGCGGCATCATCTTCATCGTCTACTCGGAGAGCAAGACGGTGATCGTGTGCCTGATCACCATGTTCTTCACCATGCTGGTGCTGATGGCCTCGCTGTACATCCACATGTTCCTGCTGGCCCGGCTGCACGTCAAGCGCATCGCGGCGCTGCCTGCCGAGGGCGTGGTGCGGCAGCGGACCTGCATGAAGGGCGCCATTACCATCACCATCCTCCTGGGTGTCTTCATCTGCTGCTGGGCTCCTTTCTTCCTTCACCTCATCCTCATCATCGCCTGCCCCAAGAACCCCTACTGCGTGTGCTACATGTCTCACTTCACCACCTACCTGGTCCTGATCATGTGCAATTCCGTCATCGACCCCATCATCTACGCCTTCCGCAGCGTGGAGATGCGCAACACTTTCAAGGAGATCATCTGCTGCTTCGGCATCAGCTGCAGCTTCCGGTTCAAGTACTGAGGGGGCCGAACAGCCGATCAGCTGAACAGCCGAACGGCCGAACAGCCGAATAGTCAAACAGCGAGAGGAGGGGAGTCTGGCTTACCTGCGTTTCTCATCTGATACCTCGTGCCGCTGTGTACAGGAATGTCACGGTCAGATAGTAATCTGTCTGTATAAAGCTGGTGTTTATTTATTTTAGTAATAATGTATTTATTTATTTATTCCATGTGCATTTAGATTCAGAACCCCCTGAACTGAAAGCATTAGAGAATTATAACAGATGACTAATAAAATGTGAAGTGTACCTGAGTGCGGGACTGAAAATATCGCAGCTGTTTTTTCGCGTGTTGATTATTTTTCATTTAGGGTGATTATGCTGGCTGAGTGCTTCTCTGACGGGCGGCGCGTGTAGAAAGGTCAGACTGAGCAACCTTTCCTGGGAATGAGACCCTTTCTGCTATTTTGGACACCACAGGATTCACATGATGCTAAAGAGAATGATATGAAAGCTATAGCCCCCCCTGCGCTCACCAAAATGATATATCATATATTCATGTGTGCACGTGAGCCTGTGTGTGTGTGTGTGTGTGTGTGTGCATGCATGCGTGTGTGTGTGTGTTCTATGTGTGTGTGTGCGCTCACGTGTGCATGCGTGTGTGTGTATGTGTCTTCTTTCATGCACAATATAAACCAAATGTTATTAGTGGATGTAATGTGAAGCTGTTTTAGAGAAATGACATTAATATGAAAGGTAGGAAACTCATCAAGTTAAAAAAATACTCAGCAAGCACCTAGATCTGAAATGTGCTCACATCCTATTCAGAGAGAAATTTCTGTGAATCTTATAAAGAGATATGAAGCATGACATCTTTTAGCTTCACAGTGAGGAGCAATTGAGAGCTGAGAGGCAACTGGTTGGAAGAGAAATGGAAGTCTGATACTATTTTAACTGTTTTAAACTGTTCATATCTCCAAAAAACAAACGGTGATGATAATAACAGTCAGTTTCTTCATGGAGAATTTATCAAACACTTTTTCACAGAATGTGACATGGTCAGTCTGTATGCGTGATGTTTAATTTTATACTGACGTACTTTGTATGTACCTGTCCTCTCGGACAAACCTTTCTGCTTCATTTCTATTGCACTTCTGTTATAGCATGACATACGTGAGCTAACGTCTCACAAATGCAACCAGTAACTGCTGAAAGACCTTTCAAAACATGCTTCTGAAATAAGCATCAGGCAGAGGCCATGACGAGTGAGGAAAGAGGTTCTTGTTCAGAACATGAACTGTTGACTTAAGTCAGAGATTGTGTTGATTATCTTCTGTTAAACTTCTCAAAGAAAAGGCCTCTAACATGGCTGTTAAGTAGTCACAGAAGAGAAGTGGCTCTATGACCGTTTCAGATAAATACACAAACTCAATCAACATTCTGCTTCCACACTTCATTTACAGCTGGCAGTAATGTGACAAAATAAAAGCAACAAGATGACAATAAAATACAGTATTTTTAAATGGGATCTGTTGATTTTCAGATAAAACGACTGTTCTGGAAGAGGAGCTGCTCCATCCCAGGCATCTGAAACGTGGGCGTTAGTCTGCAACGGTTTGGTTTTTAAAACCAGTTCACGTTCTCTTTCAGCCATTGTAAGATCACATGGTGCCTGATAAGACCGGAGGGGGCATGCAGTACACTGTTGATGAACGCTGTACACAAAACCAGGATCTTTGCAGAGATTTTGCAGAGCTATAGTTTCACATCTTTACTGGTGGTAGTACGGTTCACAGAGAGATCAGAGAAATCAGAGAAAAAATGTGATTTTATCCTAACTTAGCCATGGCTTGACAATTACACGTCGTTACAGACATGTGTATGGTTTGGAAGTCGTAGTGCACATAATTCCGTTATATTAGCTGGCAGGCCAGCCATGGCCGGAATTCTATCTTGAGTTGTCTAGCAACAAGAAACGTGTTTAAGATTAGAAAATCTTGTATAGTACCATTAATAGTAGGAATGATAATTTCATTACTGGGATTAAAAGTGTTTTTACACTGAGGGCTAGGTCAAATTACACTTTTTTTCTTGATTTTTCTCTCCATCCTGAGCTCATCATAAATGTTTAGCATCCTGCCACAAATCCTCTCCCCCCCGCCACATGCTGCCATCATGTGCGAGGACTGCCACTGTTTCACACATCACCTGGAAATACAGAAAAACACCTCACCACCTTCTGTGGCCACCTAGCTGTGGGCTGAGGTGTCTAAATACCACATCAGGGAGTTAAGATGGAGACTGGACAGGCCAGTGGTTAACCGGGGGTTTTTTCATGATGTAGGACTAAGGAGGGAGCTGGCTAACCTTGGTGAATGTTTGAAAAAAATAAGACACGTAGGCATTTCATTCACTTCTTTCTCACCATAGCAGAAATGTCTGTCATAGTTAGCTGGCTAACCCTGTAATATTGCTTTGAGAAACACCCCAGAGCTCTGGCCCTTCATGTGTATGACGGCTTTCTCCAGTACATCTACTGTGAATGTACTGTAATGTATTCTTGGAAATGTGCTTTTTTTGGAATATCTTACACAATCAAAGTGTGAAACCATTAATATTCATACATTCATAATTTAGAGGGTTGTTTTTGTGAAGCACTCATGCGCACATTAAATGGTGTTTTCCACTTTCACTTTTACGTTTTGTGCTTTTGGGGTGTTCTGAAGGATCTGCGGCATGAAGGGAGAAAACACGGAAGAACAAACAAGTTAGTGGTGCCAGAGGTATCCCATCAGCCCCTAAGGAGGAAGGCCACGCCCAGTAAGGTCTTGTGAGCCAGAGATAGGTGACAGCAATTAGGGGGGCACTTGCATCGCTAATTACCCTTGGGTATAACGGCTGTTTGGCACTCCTTTATGAGAGAGACCTTTACCATGGTAACAGAATCCAGGGGATCAATTCCCCTCAGGTAGGATTGGCCAGAGTCATGATGTGAAGGACAGGACAGACATGACATCATAGGTTATGTCGCAGTTAGCATACTAGCCTATGCAAGTGTGTATTGTGTCACCTATAGAAATAATCTTTTTCTTTTCTCATGACTGTGTTAATGATATGGACTGGTGAAGAGATATTTTCCCTGAATAATCACAACCTTAGAAGAAAACCACAAGAAATATTACTTAATAGGCCTGTTTTCGGGTGGTGAACGTACCAAAAGCGCACGATTGTGGTGCAGCTGTGTGTCTCAACTCAAACCCCCTCAAGCCTGGCCAGTTATAGCAGGGTGCCATTACTGCCCATGGCCCGAAGCCGACAGCTAAAGCAGGGCGGCCATTACTGCCCATGGCCCGAAGCTGACAGTTATAGCAGGGCGGCCATTACTGCCCATGGCCCGAAGCTGACAGTTATAGCAGGGTGCCATTACTGCCCATGGCCCGAAGCTGACAGTTATAGCAGGGTGCCATTACTGCCCATGGCCCGAAGCCGACAGTTATAGCAGGACGGCCATTACTGCCCATGGCCCGAAGCCGACAGTTATAGCAGGGTGCCATTACTGCCCATGGCCCGAAGCTGACAGTTATAGCAGGACGGCCATTACTGCCCATGGCCCGAAGCTGACAGTTATAGCAGGGTGCCATTACTGCCCATGGCCCGAAGCCGACAGTTATAGCAGGGCGGCCATTACTGCCCATGGCCCGAAGCCGACAGTTATAGCAGGGTGCCATTACTGCCCATGGCCCGAAGCTGACAGTTATAGCAGGGTGCCATTACTGCCCATGGCCCGAAGCTGACAGTTATAGCAGGACGGCCATTACTGCCCATGGCCCGAAGCTGACAGTTATAGCAGGGCGGCCATTACTGCCCATGGCCCGAAGCTGACAGTTATAGCAGGGTGCCATTACTGCCCATGGCCCGAAGCTGACAGTTATAGCAGGGCTGCCATTACTGCCCATGGCCCGAAGCTGACAGTTATAGCAGGGCTGCCATTACTGCCCATGGCCCGAAGCCGACAGCTAAAGCAGGGCGGCCATCACTGCCCATGGCCCGAAGCCGACAGTTATAGCAGGGCGGCCATTACTGCCCATGGCCCGAAGCTGACAGTTATAGCAGGGTGCCATTACTGCCCATGGCCCGAAGCTGACAGTTATAGCAGGGTGCCATTACTGCCCATGGCCCGAAGCTGACAGTTATAGCAGGGTGCCATTACTGCCCATGGCCCGAAGCTGACAGTTATAGCAGGGTGCCATTACTGCCCATGGCCCGAAGCTGACAGTTATAGCAGGACGGCCATTACTGCCCATGGCCCGAAGCTGACAGTTATAGCAGGGCGGCCATTACTGCCCATGGCCCGAAGCCGACAGTTATAGCAGGGTGCCATTACTGCCCATGGCCCGAAGCTGACAGTTATAGCAGGGTGCCATTACTGCCCATGGCCCGAAGCCGACAGCTAAAGCAGGGCTGCCATTACTGCCCATGGCCCGAAGCCGACAGTTATAGCAGGGTGCCATTACTGCCCATGGCCCGAAGCTGACAGTTATAGCAGGGTGCCATTACTGCCCATGGCCCGAAGCCGACAGCTAAAGCAGGGCGGCCATTACTGCCCATGGCCCGAAGCTGACAGTTATAGCAGGGCGGCCATTACTGCCCATGGCCCGAAGCTGACAGTTATAGCAGGGTGCCATTACTGCCCATGGCCCGAAGCTGACAGTTATAGCAGGGCGCCATTACTGCCCATGGCCCGAAGCTGACAGTTATAGCAGGGTGCCATTACTGCCCATGGCCCGAAGCTGACAGTTATAGCAGGGCGGCCATTACTGCCCATGGCCCGAAGCTGACAGTTATAGCAGGGCTGCCATTACTGCCCATGGCCCGAAGCTGACAGTTATAGCAGGGCGCCATTACTGCCCATGGCCCGAAGCTGACAGTTACCCGAAGCCGACAGCTAAAGCAGGGCGGCCATTACTGCCCATGGCCCGAAGCCGACAGTTATAGCAGGGTGCCATTACTGCCCATGGCCCGAAGCTGACAGTTATAGCAGGGTGCCATTACTGCCCATGGCCCGAAGCCGACAGTTATAGCAGGGCGGCCATTACTGCCCATGGCCCGAAGCTGACAGTTATAGCAGGGCGGCCATTACTGCCCATGGCCCGAAGCCGACAGTTATAGCAGGGTGCCATTACTGCCCATGGCCCGAAGCTGACAGTTATAGCAGGGTGCCATTACTGCCCATGGCCCGAAGCCGACAGTTATAGCAGGGTGCCATTACTGCCCATGGCCCGAAGCTGACAGTTATAGCAGGGTGCCATTACTGCCCATGGCCCGAAGCCGACAGTTATAGCAGGGCGGCCATTACTGCCCATGGCCCGAAGCTGACAGTTATAGCAGGGCGGCCATTACTGCCCATGGCCCGAAGCCGACAGTTATAGCAGGGTGCCATTACTGCCCATGGCCCGAAGCTGACAGTTATAGCAGGGTGCCATTACTGCCCATGGCCCGAAGCCGACAGCTAAAGCAGGGCGGCCATTACTGCCCATGGCCCGAAGCCGACAGTTATAGCAGGGTGCCATTACTGCCCATGGCCCGAAGCTGACAGTTATAGCAGGGTGCCATTACTGCCCATGGCCCGAAGCTGACAGTTATAGCAGGACGGCCATTACTGCCCATGGCCCGAAGCTGACAGTTATAGCAGGACGGCCATTACTGCCCATGGCCTGAAGCTGACAGTTATAGCAGGGCGGCCATTACTGCCCATGGCCCGAAGCTGACAGTTATAGCAGGACGGCCATTACTGCCCATGGCCCGAAGCTGACAGTTTTAGCAGGACGGCCATTACTGCCCATGGCCCGAAGCCGACAGTTATAGCAGGGTGCCATTACTGCCCATGGCCCGAAGCCGACAGTTATAGCAGGACGGCCATTACTGCCCATGGCCCGAAGCTGACAGTTATAGCAGGGTGCCATTACTGCCCATGGCCCGAAGCTGACAGTTATAGCAGGACGGCCATTACTGCCCATGGCCCGAAGCTGACAGTTATAGCAGGGCGGCCATTACTGCCCATGGCCCGAAGCTGACAGTTATAGCAGGGTGCCATTACTGCCCATGGCCCGAAGCTGACAGTTATAGCAGGGCGGCCATTACTGCCCATGGCCCGAAGCTGACAGTTATAGCAGGACGGCCATTACTGCCCATGGCCCGAAGCCGACAGTTATAGCAGGGTGCCATTACTGCCCATGGCCCGAAGCCGACAGTTATAGCAGGACGGCCATTACTGCCCATGGCCCGAAGCTGACAGTTATAGCAGGGTGCCATTACTGCCCATGGCCCGAAGCTGACAGTTATAGCAGGACGGCCATTACTGCCCATGGCCCGAAGCTGACAGTTATAGCAGGGCGGCCATTACTGCCCATGGCCCGAAGCTGACAGTTATAGCAGGGTGCCATTACTGCCCATGGCCCGAAGCTGACAGTTTTAGCAGGGCTGCCATTACTGCCCATGGCCCGAAGCTGACAGTTATAGCAGGGCTGCCATTACTGCCCATGGCCCGAAGCCGACAGTTAAAGCAGGGCGGCCATCACTGCCCATGGCCCGAAGCCGACAGTTATAGCAGGGCGGCCATTACTGCCCATGGCCCGAAGCTGACAGTTATAGCAGGGTGCCATTACTGCCCATGGCCCGAAGCTGACAGTTATAGCAGGGTGCCATTACTGCCCATGGCCGGAAGCTGACAGTTATAGCAGGGTGCCATTACTGCCCATGGCCGGAAGCTGACAGTTATAGCAGGGTGCCATTACTGCCCATGGCCCTAAGCTGACAGTTATAGCAGGACGCCATTACTGCCCATGGCCCGAAGCTGACAGTTATAGCAGGGCGGCCATTACTGCCCATGGCCCGAAGCCGACAGTTATAGCAGGGTGCCATTACTGCCCATGGCCCGAAGCTGACAGTTATAGCAGGGTGCCCTTACTGCCCATGGCCCGAAGCCGACAGCTAAAGCAGGGCGGCCATTACTGCCCATGGCCCGAAGCCGACAGTTATAGCAGGGTGCCATTACTGCCCATGGCCCGAAGCTGACAGTTATAGCAGGGTGCCATTACTGCCCATGGCCCGAAGCCGACAGCTAAAGCAGGGCGGCCATTACTGCCCATGGCCCGAAGCTGACAGTTATAGCAGGGCGGCCCTTACTGCCCATGGCCCGAAGCTGACAGTTATAGCAGGGTGCTATTACTGCCCATGGCCCGAAGCTGACAGTTATAGCAGGGCGCCATTACTGCCCATGGCCCGAAGCTGACAGCTAAAGCAGGGCGGCCATCACTGCCCATGGCCCGAAGCCGACAGTTATAGCAGGGCGGCCATTACTGCCCATGGCCCGAAGCTGACAGTTATAGCAGGGTGCCATTACTGCCCATGGCCCGAAGCTGACAGTTATAGCAGGTTGCCATTACTGCCCATGGCCGGAAGCTGACAGTTATAGCAGGGTGCCATTACTGCCCATGGCCCGAAGCTGACAGTTATAGCAGGGTGCCATTACTGCCCATGGCCCGAAGCTGACAGTTATAGCAGGGCGGCCATTACTGCCCATGGCCCGAAGCTGACAGTTATAGCAGGGCGGCCATTACTGCCCATGGCCCGAAGCCGACAGTTATAGCAGGGTGCCATTACTGCCCATGGCCCGAAGCTGACAGTTATAGCAGGGTGCCATTACTGCCCATGGCCCGAAGCCGACAGCTAAAGCCGGGCGGCCATTACTGCCCATGGCCCGAAGCCGACAGTTATAGCAGGGTGCCATTACTGCCCATGGCCCAAAGCTGACAGCTAAAGCAGGGTGCCATTACTGCCCATGGCCCGAAGCCGACAGTTATAGCAGGGTGCCATTACTGCCCATGGCCCGAAGCTGACAGTTATAGCAGGGCTGCCATTACTGCCCATGGCCCGAAGCTGACAGTTATAGCAGGGTGCCATTACTGCCCATGGCCCGAAGCTGACAGTTATAGCAGGGCTGCCATTACTGCCCATGGCCCGAAGCCGACAGCTAAAGCAGGGCGGCCATTACTGCCCATGGCCCGAAGCTGACAGTTATAGCAGGACGGCCATTACTGCCCATGGCCCGAAGCTGACAGTTATAGCAGGACGGCCATTACTGCCCATGGCCTGAAGCTGACAGTTATAGCAGGGCGGCCATTACTGCCCATGGCCCGAAGCTGACAGTTATAGCAGGACGGCCATTACTGCCCATGGCCCGAAGCTGACAGTTTTAGCAGGACGGCCATTACTGCCCATGGCCCGAAGCCGACAGTTATAGCAGGGTGCCATTACTGCCCATGGCCCGAAGCTGACAGTTATAGCAGGGCGCCATTACTGCCCATGGCCCGAAGCTGACAGTTATAGCAGGACGGCCATTACTGCCCATGGCCCGAAGCTGGCAGTTATAGCAGGGCGGCCATTACTGCCCATGGCCTGAAGCTGACAGTTATAGCAGGACTGCCATTACTGCCCATGGCCCGAAGCTGACAGTTATAGCAGGGCGGCCATTACTGCCCATGGCCCGAAGCTGACAGTTATAGCAGGGCGCCATTACTGCCCTGCGAATCAAAGGATTTATATCCTCAGCCATTTCCTCGTGAGTCAGTGGGGGAGGTTTGCAGTGGGCAGTGCTTATTAGATTAGTGTTAGATTGGGCTCATTTTGTAGGGAAAACAGGAGAAACAATATTATTTAAAAATGAATAAACTGTGGTTTGACAATATTGAGTTAATCTATATTTGTTCCACAAAAAAACTATTACAGCTGCTGTTTAGATTAATTTAAAAAATAAAACTATCAAATTAAGTACATTGTCTGTATGCATGTATTGATTTAATGAAATGAAATTAAATGATAGCACAGCTATGAAGATATGTAACTGTAAATAAATAACTGTGATGACACACCAAACTCATTTGTCTTATCAATGTTTTTTACTGTATTACTGCAGGAAATTACCTTTAAAACTGGAATGAGAGTCCAGTTGCCTGGTAGTACAGACTACATGCCTGGTACTACATGCCTGGTAGTGCAGACTGGGATACTGCAATGAGTAGAGTCAGACTGAAGGTACAGGTGTAGCCATGTGACTTAGTGTCAGATATGAGGCTAAAATATTTATTCAGACAGCAGATATGCTTTACCTTCCAAGGTATGCCAACCGAAAGACACGTTCCAGGTAGATGTTGACAACAAGAAAACATTACATCTTGTTGTGATGATCAGTGTTACTCATTTGAATTGGGCCGGTGCTGTTAGTAGCAGATGTTGCTAGGAAACAGTTTGAAATCATTGTGTTCTGGATGCTTGAGTGATGGAACACTGAAGACAAACTAGCTGTTAATACCACCACTAGTAATCATAATAGATAAATAATGCATTTCAAATGTTTCCGTGGATCCTAAAACCTCCATTCTTATTACGTTTCAGTCTCTGAGGTTGTTCTGTGTCCCTGAACAGCTTCTCTGACCTTCAGATGTCCATCTGTTAATTAACCTTCCTTTGGAGTGAAACGGCCTCAGATCGTCTGTTTTTAAAGCCCTGACCCCACTTTAAGCAGTCACGGTCCGTGACGCATTTGCGGTAGATTCATCGATAGTCGAATGATCCGTGAAAATCCCCTGTCTTTAATCACTATGATTCAGGCCCATTCCTTTGCCGCAGGCCGCCAGCGGAACAACATCATTGCTGAGAACAGCCCGCAGTCCCTGGGGCGTCAGCCACGGCCTTCCACCCAACTAATGCGATCGATGGATGTTACCATGCCGATGAACTCAGTGGGGCTGCGTTCTGAGCTGCTGGGGGCCATCTTACCTCCTCTGGGGCAGAGTCAATAATGTCCGCAGGCCCAGTCAAACCGATACAGTCCCCGTACGGAAAATAAGACACACACTCATAAATATATCTCAGACATGCACCAGTCGTCATTGGACAAATTGATTCCATGAAGACAGTAAACTGTGTACTCCATTCATGTTTCTGGGTTTTTTTAACCATCCTGATATGCTGGTAGACTCCATTAAACGCTAAACATTTCAATATTTATAAGCACAAAGTGCTTCAATGAGCAATCAATTTATAATACGTGGAAAACACAGAACACAAAAAAAAAAACAGATCAGAACAGATCAAAATAATAACTTTGTTGTTTAATAAGTTAGAGCAGATTGTAAAAAAAACTGTTAAGGAATGACAAGTTGCAGTTTGGAAAAGAAGACAAATGAGATTCATGGATGTTAGTTAGAAGCTATTCTATAAAAATGTGTCTGTGGTTTGCTCTAATCGATTGTCCAGGGGCAGAGCCAGCGCCTTGAAGCTGTCAGTGAGAAAAGACCATCGCTCCTTCTCTTCAATCTTTAAACGTGTTCAAATACAATTAAATTAAAGTGCTTGATGGGAGCTGAGAATTCTACAGTGAGTGGATTTCAGAAGCCGTATAAAATTGCATTCAAAAAGAGCATGGAAACTCCTTCAGTTCAGATGTGAATGATGTGAATCCCGCAATATTGTGCCAAGAAGGGAAATAAAGCAGCACACAGAGATCAGGAGAAAGGCTTTGTCACAGGGGGCTGCGCACGGGGAACAGACTCTCGTCAGAAGTGTCTTGCAGCACTGGCCTCTACTGATATAGTGAGTGTGCCGGATTTGAACCCGCAACCTTGGTGTTGCTAGCACCATAATAAAGGGAGCCACTGAAATTCCTTCATGATATGTGGCTATAGATAGGAGAAATGATTTCAGATTCCAAAAGTCCATGTCTGGTTTTGATGCTGGAGCTGGTGGGTGGAGCCGCCTTGATTGGTTGACAGGCAGGGCCTGTGTGAGATGGGCCACCTGCGGCCAATCAACTACAGCTACAACTTCCCCCAGTGTGCAGGGGTAACTCAGTTGGGAACTATGAGTCGTAGGGTGGGAGCGCTGCTCCTGGTCGTTTCGGTATTGCGTATTCTGTCCTAGCAGGGCGTTGATAATTGTGTCGGTTTCTTTTTGCTTGACAATTTAAGTTCATTAGCAAACTGCCCCAAAGTGGGTTTATTTTTAATTCGTGAGAGCCCAGAATGGGAGGATAGTTGAGTTATTTGAGGAAAAACCCAAGTGGTGGGAATTTTGCGTTCAGAAATGTACTTTGTAATTGAAACTTATGCTCTCTCCATTTTTCCCCATTTGTGATCTGAGAGCTTGCTTTCAGGATAGTTTCTCCCTGAAATCCCTCATTTAGTGGACACTAGTTTAGTGTCTTTTGGAACCCTCCCCACACTGAAAATGTAGAGGGGATCTGGTTTTGCTTGTTCCCTAGAAGGCAGCTGTTCCAGCAAGATATGGGAATTTAACTGGCTGTACGGTGGGAGGGCCAGACTGATTCCTGTGTTGTTTCTACCAATTACCCTCCTCACTCAATTAACTAATTAGCTGTGAGCACCAGATGCTGATTCAGTTGTAGATTAGGCCGTGGTAAAATACAGTTTCCTATGAAGAGATTTGAACTTGTCTTTGGCTGTCGTTCAAGAGCTTGTCAAGCAATTCAGCCAAAACATCAGATTACAGAGATGGTTGGGGCTTTACATAAAATAAAATTTAAATTGAAAAAATTAAGAGCAGAAATTGTAATGAAACAAATTTAACTGATAGTCTGTCTCACCATCCCCTGTTGGGGTGATGTGAGTACTTCGGTAGCAGTACTTCGGAGGAGAGAGCTCTTAATATGAAATGATAGGGAATGACTGGGAAGTTTGGCTGGTTTACTGCAGAATGGGAAAGGTAGAGGATGGTGAGACAGCTGAAAGCTGTTGTGCTTCAGAGGAGAAAATGTCCTATGCACATCTTATTCCATCTGAGGAAAAAAGGGAATAAAAATTCTTGTTAAACACTGATTAAAATATAAACAGAATAATCAGCGATGAATAAAATAATCAGGAGATACTGAAATGTATGGAATTATTAAAAATAGCTATTTTACTTGACATGAAGCAAACGTAATAAAATGGGCAATTCTAAAAGATTAAAAAGGAAGAAAACAGAAAGTACGAAAACAACTTGAACCCCCATGACAGCGTTGGATGAAATATTCAATAAAAGAGAAATAATAAGAGAGATTGTGCTGATTCTGTAAAGGTCACTTCCGTCAGTCTCTTAAGCAGGCCATTAGCCGCTAATGCACAGGTTCTGAATTACCCACATCATCTTTCCCTTTGAATTCTAATTCCCTAAACAGAAAAAAAAACCCTCAGAAAGAGCACTTATTAATCCAAAGGCCAGCTTTATTACTAACCAAGTAACGTCATACTAAATGTGCAGCTTAGTTTGTTTCAAATGCATATATTTAATGAACAGTGGCCCTTGGTTCTTGGTTTCCAGAGAACTTTGTGTGGCAGCACTGAAATCTGAATAATACTGATTATCTGATCTCTGTGAACCTGTATTCTCCCTGATAGATGCTTTTTATTTCCACAAACAAACCATCTCTGTCCCCCTCTTCTAACAGGCAACATAGTTACAGCAAGCAGGTTTGTATAAAGCATGCATCTGCTACACATACAGACATACCTCACTGGCTCACCGTTAAGAACATAATGTCCCAGCATGCACAGGGGCATGTTGGGTGGGCCTGGTTACCTGAGTCTGCATGAGGAAAGTCTGTGCCTTTCAGAAGAGGGTGGCCTTTCAAATTTGGGGTTAGTTTAGGTAGCAATAGTTTAGGTAGCAAACATAAAAGGTACGATTATAAATAGCAGGTGCCGGACATCCTTGGAACCTGGATGAGTTCACTGGGGACAGACTGGAAAAAGGATTTCTTATTTTATTATCTGATGATCGTCGTGTGGATGGATTGGTAGTTCATAGCTATTACAGTGCTCTGGATGCACACCTGCTCACAGTGCGTATGTCTGATCGGGAGCTCTCGATGCACACCTGCTTGCAGTGCGTATGTCTGATCAGGGGCTCTCGATGCACTACTGCTTGCAGTGCGTATGTTTGATCAGGGGCTACTGCTTACAGTGCGTATGTCTGATCAGGGGCTCTGGATGCACTACTGCTTGCAGTGCGTATGTGTGATCAGGGGCTCTGGATGCACACCTGCTTGCAGTGCGTATGTCTGATCAGGGGCTCTGGATGCACACCTGCTTACAGTGCGTATGTCTGATCAGGGGCTCTGGATGCACTACTGCTTACAGTGCGTATGTTTGATCAGGGGCTACTGCTTACAGTGCGTATGTCTGATCAGGGGCTCTGGATGCACACCTGCTTGCAGTGCGTATGCCTTATCAGGGGCTCTGGATGCACTACTGCTTACAGTGCGTATGTCTGATCAGGGGCTCTGGATGCACACCTGCTTACAGTGCGTATGGGTGATCAGGGGCTCTGGATGCACACCTGCTCACAGTGCGTATGTGTGATCAGTGATTCAGTGAGGAGTGTTGTTCAGAGAATGGTGGTACACGCTGTGTCAGGGGTCTCCAGGATGCTGATGTTCGGTTTCACCCCAAATTCAACAGTACGTCCAAAAGCAGGAAACGTGAGTTTACGTGAGATTACCTTGTAATCAGTGGTTGTGATTGGTCATTATGTGCTGAGTAAAACCAAAAACCAGCCCACCCTGAGGCTGTCCCGGCCCGGGAGTGTGGGCGGCTGCTGTATGTAAATGTTTATTTGTGTATTCATGACATATGAGAGACATGTTTACGTATGCACACACTGTGCTTCCAGTCAGTCTGCCCCCTGCTAGCCTCGTTGATGCTTCTGGTGTTTATCCCTGATCTTATGCTGGCCCTGTACAGCTTGACAAAAGATTGCAAAGGTCAATGCTTTTTCCGGCTTTTTGACTAATAAACATTAGGAGACCATAAAAACGTATTACTCGCCACTCTATGAATGTTATTCACCTGTTGACCTATGATATGTGGGTAAACAGACCGCTGTGGAAACACAATAATGAATGCGCGAGCGCGGCATACAGAGTTACTATAGAATACACAGCAGCAAGTTGTTTCAGACATGAATAGTCAAGTGCGGAAACACGCCTTCTATGGTATCCATGCAGCTTCTGCCCAGTGCAGAGCAAGTATATCAGAGATGAAATTACAGTTATGTAAGGAAAATTGTCAATCAATAAACTAATAAAAATAATAAAAAAACATATTTTAAATATTAAGTATTTTGACAGCACTGTCAGATTGATGACACACCCTGTTGCCAGGCAGTTTGCATCACTGTGGGTCTGAGGTGAGTCGTCTTCTCGTTTTGGCTTCGGAGCTCAGCCCAGGCCAGTGGGAGGCGCTAACGATAGAATTGCTTGTCAAACGTCTACACCTGTTGGTGATCAAGCCCTGTCTTAAAAGGTTGCAAGATGATCCCCACAGAAAGAGCGACCTTTGACCTTTGAGAAAAGTCCTCTGGCCAAAAAGTTACAGGGAGGTGTTTGACATTGCTAACTAAAACAAGCACCCCACTTGGGAGGTGTTGACTAGTGTGGTTATGTTGGTCTGCACCAGAAATAGCCAATCTGAAATGCACAATACCAGATGATAGCAGATGTGAAGTCTTAGAAGTTTTAGAATTTCAAAGATCTTACAGATCTTTTTCCTTGTAAATGAAATGAATCAGAGACATTTTTACATTTGCTGCAAAGAAATCAAATTATGTACAAGAGACGGAACACAAAGGTCAGCAGATTAAATTATCAAAATAAAGTCATGCTGATGTGGGGTATGTGATTGTCTGCATTTTGATTTTCATGTTGTGAATGTTCAAACTTACCATCTCATTGCTACGATATCGTCTGTGGCCCCAGGGCCGGAGGGCTGTGGTGCGTAATTGTGTTTTTGGGCTTGCAGCTCAAAAGGATGCAGGTTTTGTCTTTGCTGTTGAACCCTTTTGCAAGTTAAATTCATCTAAATTATTTCTGTAAAGCATGGTGTCCTCTGGGGTGTCCATTCTCTTCACCCTAAATTATGTAATGTTGTTAAAAAGACTGAGGGCTGTGTGGATTGGCCTGCATGCGCCCATAAAGAGACTGTTTGACTGTCCCAAGGGCTGGCCTTTATATAAAATTTTGGGAAAGAAAAGAAATTTACTTATTCTCAAAGCATGTTTAAAATTCTAACAAAATGCTCTTTAGTTTCTTAAAGGTCTACCTTAGAATGAAAAGAGCACAGTCCAAAGGACATGATTGCTTGTATCCAGGATAATATACTCATGTAAACGTGTGTTAAAGAAACTAACTGTGTTTGACCTCATGTAGCCCTTTTGTTCTGGACTGCTATTAGGACACCATGAAACATGCAGAATGAGTGTGACTGATGAAAATTTCAAAGACGCTCTTTATTGTACGTTAAGGAAGAGTAACAGGAGGTCCTACAAGAGAGGCCACATTTCAATTTATCCACAAATTGATCAAGCCCTTTATTTCTATATATATTTATATTTTGGTGCGTCACACTTTATCAAAAGTAAATTGAAAGTATAATGTGGTGTGCGCAGCAAATTGATCTGAATGCCATGGTAACTATGGTGCAGTCTATTTCTGTAACTGCAGTGATAATCTGCGCGGGCCGGAGAGGCTGGTCCGTGAACAAACCAATTTTGCCTGCCCATGGAACGCAATTGCAAAGGAACAAACTGCGGGGAAAACAGGAAACGGCACCATGCTAAGCTCAGTGTCGGGCCCCGTTAAAGAATGGATACTCCATTACTAATGACCTTCCGGTAACCATTCCCGTTTTTTCCCAGTGGTCTTCCATTGTTTGTTTACTTTCTGGGCATCCCAAAATAACATTAAAATTCAAAGAAAATAGTTGTTTACCATTCTTATATCACACCTTTGCTTAACATAAAATTCACTTTTTTTCTTCAAGGAGGAAATCCCTTCAGCTGTGACTGCTGTAATTTCAGTCCTCTACTAGCTCTCATTACAAAGGAGGGTTACATTGACAATGTTTACAATTAGTCTCAATTTTATTTAGTATAATTAGTGTCCCCACAGTCCTTAAAACATTTTCATCTTGAAAAATGGTTAGATATTCCACCGTCCACCTCCTTTAAATATATATGTAAAAAAAAAAAAACACTGCAGGGAAAAATAACACACCATCAACCGTCTTTGCTCACTGGCTTTATGTCACTTTTTACAAATTCTTGGAATGCCAGTGTTTTGATACTGTTAAACTGTTAACTGGTAAGTGCACTCATGACATTAGCCAAGTGTCACATAGGAGTGGCACCAATTATTTTGAATGTAACATGCCTCTGAATGTAATTGGCACATCCTACTACAGCCCAATGTGGCCCTATCATGCCAAGAAATACTCCAAAATACGCTTGTCCGTAAACTGTGATTTAAAATGAATTTAAAGGTGAATATGAATTGAGTGGAAGCATTGTTCATGTGATCATCAATTCTGGTTGTGTCGTTTGCTCACTGATAGTCTGTGGGAGAGTTTGCTGCCCTTATGTATGTGCTAAGCAGTATCTACTCCCACCTGGATGCTAAGAACAGCTCTGTCTGAGTAACGCTTTTGACTCCTCCAGTATTTCTGATACATGCACTACAACCTCACCTTTCAGCCAACAAACTCTGAGCAATTAAAATCACAAACGGAGCATGAGCTACTTAACCTCCTGAAATGTGAGGCTGGACAGTCAGGTGTCGGAGATCATTTCTACTGACGCATGAGGAGAACTTCAAGGCACAGTTTGATAACCATTCTTATTCACCAACTCTGAGCTAAACCAGTTCCAATCCAAAAATGAAATTCTTGCATCTTCATGCTCACACCCCCTCGATCGGAGTAGGGAATTCCCCAAAAGTCCCCCTGCATTGGTGGGCTGCATCTCTAAATCTCTAATGATGAAGATGATGAAGATGATGGGTTCAGACAGGAAACAGATTGATCCCTCGGTGTGATGACAACCTCCTGGACCTAAATGTTAGTAAAACTGTGGATTTGGTCCATGATAATGATTTGCAATAAATTCCCACACTGTGCCTGCTTTCAGGTCACAGGTAAAAGCTTTAGAGCAGAACTGAACACATACTTGAGCTCCGCTACCACAGACAATTTGAATACAACACCTACAGCGCTGTGTGTGTGTGTGTGTGTGTGTGTGTGTGTGTGTGTGTTGTAGTACAGGACTTATTGTCCTCTTTGAGTGACAATAAGGCGTACACAGGAAGTGGTGAGCGGTATTATGTGCTAATACAGAGTTATAACCACTTGTAACTGCACCCCCCTTCGCTCAGACATTTTAATTTGTCCTGGCATGGTCCCCACCCTCGTGGGCCCCCCACCCTGGTACTTATGGTCACAAAAGTGTCCTGTTCTTTTTCCCCACTGGTGCACCTTATGTTCATTCTGTCTATTTTAAATGCAATACAGACATGGGGCTGCCATACACACCAATGCATTGCTTTAATTACATTGACCTTAAGGCATGCAGTGCTATGTATGTGCTATGTATGTGTTCAGCTTCAATGCAAAGCACCTGTATAGATTTTCCTTTGGAATATGTCACATGCATTTTTAGGGAATGCAGTACAGTTTAATACAGTATAGTATAATCCTCCATTGAGCCGTAGTGTCACCACTTTCCTCATACACTTACTCCATAATGTTTGAAACTTTCACATCAGCATTTTAAAATAATAGTCATAGACATGAGTAATATGTAAAACAGTCAGATCATTTCTGTTTATATTTGCCAATAACCGTGAAGAGTTACACATGATCACACAGCTGTGTGGAATAATTTAAACTGCAGAGATGAATGTTTTGAAAAGTCAGGTGTGAGTATTACAAAACTATGGCGCTGCCACAGACATGAGTTTCTGTTCCTCCAAATAAGTCTCAGTTTCATTTTTCAGAAGTCTCTGCCTACTTCCTCTATTCTTCCTTTTTAAACATAGGCCTGTGTTAGCCATAATTTCACCCTACGCAAAGCTCCCAATGAAGTCCCCCACATATTCAATAACTAATTACCACAGAACGTAAATATACACAATAGCAACAGCATATTCCTCAGCATAAATGTAACATCCACTCCACAGAGCTGCACGCCCATAACCACCCGCATAACAGAAACACACATTTATAAATGTAACATCCACTCCACAGAGCTGCACGCCCATAACCACCCGCATAACAGAAACACACATTTATAAATGTAACATCCACTCCACAGAGCCTCACGCCCATAACCACCCGCATAACAGAAACACACATTTATAAATGTAACATCCACTCCACAGAGCCTCACGCCCATAACCACCCGCATAACAGAAACACACATTTATAAATGTAACATCCACTCCACAGAGCCTCACGCCCATAACCACCCGCATAACAGAAACACACATTTATAAATGTAACATCCACTCCACAGAGCTGCACGCCCATAACCACCCGCATAACAGAAACACACATTTATAAATGTAACATCCACTCCACAGAGCCTCACGCCCATAACCACCCGCATAACAGAAACACACATTTATAAATGTAACATCCACTCCACAGAGCCTCACGCCCATAACCACCCGCATAACAGAAACACACATTTATAAATGTAACATCCACTCCACAGAGCCTCACGCCCATAACCACCCGCATAACAGAAACACACATTTATAAATGTAACATCCACTCCACAGAGCCTCACGCCCATAACCACCCGCATAACAGAAACACACATATATAAATGTAACATCCACTCCACAGAGCTGCACACCCATAACCACCCGCATAACAGAAACACACATTTATAAATGTAACATCCACTCCACAGAGCCTCACGCCCATAACCACCCGCATAACAGAAACACACATATATAAATGTAACATCCACTCCACAGAGCTGCACACCCATAACCTCTCGCATAACAGAAACACACATTTATGTGGTTCTCAGGCCCACCTTCTATGGGAAGCTGCTTTGTGAAGATGGTACTGTGAAAAAGAACCCTATACATATTAAATGAATTGAATCGAGTTCTTCTCAGCATGGTCATAAGACTGCTCTCTTTTGAGATTCATGCCTGTGAAGGAAGTTCTGCTGCATTTCCGTGGCAACAGGAGCAAACCCCTGTCCTGGTTGGCGCTGGATTGGCGGTCCGCGTCTGCTGCAGGGGCTTGCCACTCTCACGACCAGAAGCTCAGCCTCCTCCTCTCCTCCTTCCTCATGGCAGCGAGGAGGATCTGGGAAGATCAACAAAAACAAATCAACGCAGGGTTTACAGACTGACACATGTCATGATGAGAAGTCCTGTCATGAATGAGGAAAAAAAACAGCAGGATGGGACAAGAAATACTCCAAAATACACCTGTCTGTAAACTGTGATCTAAAATGAATTTAATGGTGAATATGCATTGAGTTGGAGGTCTGTTTATGCGATCATCCATTATGGTTGGTTTCCCCCCAGGAAATTCCATTGGACATTACCATTACGGGTGGGAAACATTACCGTTAGGATCACCCCTCTGACTCATTCTTGGGGACCACATCAGTAACCCCCCCCCCCCCCCCCCCCACACATAGTTTCACTAACATGTTCAATAACATATTTTCAACAGCTTTGGAAAAAATACTTCACAGGAACACAAAAACGTTTTATCTTCCCCTGGCCTCCTTCCGAAGCAAAGTTAAACAAATCTAATCTTCTTAGCCAGATATTCTACTACACCTTTGGCTGAGGACCTAATGTCCAACGGGTTCAATACAAAGAAAAAACAAAACAAAACAGAACAAGAAAAACAAATGAACAAGAGCAATACTACAACACCTACTACTAATACTAATAATATCAATTTATATTGGAAATGCTTTTAAGAGGGAGAATTTCAGTTGAAAGCATCTCAATGTGTAGTCTCAGGTCAGCAGACACCAGCTCCATGTTCTGACTCAGGACAATAACTTTAACCCCTTCTGTCAGGCAGAAAAAAAGTCATTATTGTAGTTATGTTCTTACCCAAATGGTGAGGACGCACAGAAGCCCTTTGACCACAGCGACAGCTGAGAATCCGGAGAGTATCTGAGCTGTGGAGATCTGTATGACCTGCGTAGTCTCGCCCATGCAGGGCTCATGGGAGCTAGGCATCGCCGTGGCATCAGTGACATGCCAGTCTGAGTCTGATGTGGGCGTGGCCTGGGTGACACACTCTGGGAAGGGTGGACACACACAGGGGGGTTTAAACAACCTTCAGGGCCATTTAGGTCTGATCTACAACCACTTTCACACTCACCTCTGCCTTCATCTGAGTTTTTCAACATATATTTCCAATTTCTGTGAGGTGGGATTTCCAAAGTTAAAACAAAATTGAGAGGATGCACACTCCCCTTTTTTTTGTTTGTTTTTTTTTTGCACCATAAAAATATTTTCAATTAATTTCAGTTGATTTTCAATTATTTTGTATTAAAATAAAAAAACATAATGCTGACCTCAGATAATAAGTTTAATTCATGTTCAATTTAATTAAATGAGTTGACATAAAATAACACGGCAGCAGAGTTACTTAAATTTTTAAAGCTGACCCATCTTCTCATTTTTTACAATGTGCAACATAAGCATATGGCAATCTCTGCTGTTCTGCAATTGTTAACCCCACTTTACAGAAATCGTCTGTTTAAAAAATGTAAATGTCAGACTCATAAGTGTGAATGTTTTCAGTTTAAAAATGTAAATGTCAGACTCATAAGTGTGAATGTGTTCAGTTTAAAAATGTAAATGTCAGACTCATAAGTGTGAATGTGTTCAGTTTAAAAATGTAAATGTCAGACTCATAAGTGTGAATGTGTTCAGTTTAAAAATGTAAATGTCAGACTCATAAGTGTGAATGTGTTCAGTGCAGAGTGATGTACTCAATGATGATGGCTTATATCCAGAAATCAGCATTACAGAGTGTAGCGTTCACCTGCTGTCCCACCTTCTCTTAAACACCCGCCTCACGCAAACTAGACTTCCTGCTTCTACTCTGGGTGAAAATAGGAAGGTGGGGGAAAGTCGCAGCAGGATGTGAAACTGCTTTTTTTACACGTCGGTATAAACTTTTATATGGTGTTAACGCTGATGCCTTAATTGACTGCGATAAATGTGTCAAACGTGACTTTATCAAATATTAGCACATTTCATGGGGACATGTTTCAGCATACAGTACTATTTACATCTGGTAGGATCTCACGCATTGTTCTGATTGACCTGAAGCAGAATTAAACTTAATGCAGAAACACCCAGAATGCATCCCAAAACTTGAAAAATGCCTCCACCCCCACCCCCCCCCCATTATGAGAGGAAACGAGGTGGTGGCGGGGGAAAGGAGGTCGCTGGCTGAGATCTTGGCATGGAGGGGAAATCATAACCCTGTGTTTCCGACTACACGGATTGGCTCTGAGGACCATCTCAGAATGAGCAGAACTCATTTAAATTAAATCAGGGATTGGCTCTGAGGACGCCATCTCAGAATGAGCAGAACTCATTTAAATTAAATCAGGGATTGGCTCTGAGGACGCCATCTCAGAATGAGCAGAACTCATTTAAATTAAATCAGGGATTGGCTCTGAGGACGCCATCTCAGAATGAGCAGAACTCATTTAAATTAAATCAGGGATTGGCTCTGAGGACGCCATCTCAGAATGAGCAGAACTCATTTAAATTAAATCAGGGATTGGCTCTGAGGACGCCATCTCAGAATGAGCAGAACTCATTTAAATTAAATCAGGGATTGGCTCTGAGGACGCCATCTCAGAATGAGCAGAACTCATTTAAATTAAATCAGGGATTGGCTCTGACGACGCCATCTCAGAATGAGCAGAACTCATTTAAATGAAATCAGGGATTGGCTCTGACGACGCCATCTCAGAATGAGCAGAACTCATTTAAATTAAATCAGGGATTGGCTCTGAGGACGCCATCTCAGAATGAGCAGAACTCATTTAAATTAAATCAGGGATTGGCTCTGACGACGCCATCTCAGAATGAGCAGAACTCATTTAAATTAAATCAGGGATTGGCTCTGACGACGCCATCTCAGAATGAGCAGAACTCATTTAAATTAAATCAGGGATTGGCTCTGAGGACGCCATCTCAGAATGAGCAGAACTCATTTAAATTAAATCAGAATTGTGTCTGACTCTGGCATTATAAAGCCACGTTTGATTTATTCTAATCAACCTCATAGTGAAGATACAGTACAATGATGAGCCAAAAATTATTCTGCCGTTATCCTTTAGTTCATTCACGCGTCCTGAGTTTGTGGTTACTCCTACACACCGGATTCTCTGATTACAGATTAATAATGATAAAACGACAACAACCACAAAACAGGGATCATCTGCAGGTACGATCTATGGCTTTCCTGTGAGAATGCAGTGTACTGTACCTGATACATTCAAGAGGAGCTTTGATTCCTTGTTGCTGTGGCCCACCTTTGCAGACAGGTGGCACAAATAGAATCCTGAATCCTCGGGGCTTATATCCGGGAGCACCAACTCCTCGCTGTCCCCGATCATCGCAGTCCGAGCCCCAGCGTAAGACACCGTCTCCCCATTTTGGTTCTTCCTGACTACCCCGTTCTTGTTGCCATCCAACTGTAAAAATGTCAAGTGAATTAAAGACAGTCTTGATTGTGATTGGAGGTCTACAAGTGAATTAAAGACAGTCTTGTTTGTGATTGGAGGTCTACATGTGAATTAAAGACACTCTTGTTTGTGATTGGAGGTCTACATGGGAATTAAAGACAGTCTTGTTTGTGATTGGGGGTCTACATTGCGTCAGTCTTGAACAAAGGGTAGCAAACCACAAGACAAATGCTAAAACTGGGCTGGAAGTTTCCTGTAATAAACCACATTTTGAGATCCCCTCAAAACAAGTACACAATAATGAAAGACTTAGTAAACAAAACTGAAGTAGGCTGAAACTTCTGATGCATAATGTAATTCTGCATTGCATATTTAAATATTAACTCTGGTCAAACTGTACTTTTCCTGTGGTGTTGAAAATAGATGACCAAAATATTGTAACACTTTAAGTGATAAATCAAGAGTTTAGAATTCCAGGGTTTTTGATCTGTGGATAGTCAATAGTTTTTCAATATCAAACTTTAATGTTTTTGGTAATACAAACAATTGTAGATATTTATGTAATACAACAATGTTGTACCACATACATGTAAGTTTACATTTTGAGACATAATTTTAATTAATTAATTGGCAAGTAAGAAGTAAAATACATAAAAGGGGAGTCTGATTTTAATGCTAATGAGTTATTAACTTATTTTTTGACTTAACCAGCAGATCATCCTGCACAGACCTGTGCTCTTGAAATGTTTATGTATTATATTGTAAGCCGTAGCACTGCAGTTCACGCTTAGAAAGGTTCTTCAAGGGTTCTTCATGTGTCCCTCTGGGGGAACGCTTAAAGGTTCTAATTTGATATGGGATATTGCTGAAGGGTTCTCTGTAGAACCTTATTAAGAGAGATACATAGAGAGCCCCTTGAATATATGAGTGTATAAGACGAACCTTTAAGGGTTCATCCAGTAGGACCCAATGAAGAACCTTCAAAGGTGCTTGCAAGAACTTTTCACTGCTAAGAGTGTAGGAACTGTAACACCTTCAAGATACAATGAATATCAATAAACTGCTTCTATTCATAGACAAGCCAAAACTACATAACTGTCTTATTCTTAGAAACATTAACACTTGATATTAGAGTAACACATTTTAAGGTTTTGGCACGCCCGTACCTTATACCAGACGACAGACCGGTATGCCAGATTAGCTTGATTGGTAGCATCGCAGGGCAGAGAGACGTTTGCGCCGCATTCTGCGTTTATGGAACTCAGACTTTCTGAGCTCCGCACAGACAGGATGACAAATAAATATGCTGCGGAAACACACAAGATACCGTCTCACAATTTCTCCATTCTCACTGAAATTTACAAAGGACTTTTTTTTTCCCAATCAGAACAAAATATTCCCGTATGTCATCACAACATTAAATCAAGACCTGTAAGTGACATTTAAAGAAATAACCCACAGCAATCCAAAAACTTTCACCTAAAGTGGAACTCAAGAAAGAAAATAGTGATCAAGTGTTTTCGATGCATAATTCAATAGATAAACATTGCTAGAGGCATCTGATTATGGCAAGGACTGTTGGCTCATGAGGATACGTATTTTGAGGTATGAGAAGTGCCCATATCCACGCTGCGCTGTGGATTAAGGTTTTTTTTTTTTTTTTCCAAATTAAGGTTTTGGTTTAAAACATATTAAAATATGAAATAATGAAGACAAGCTATCTGCACTTACATAATCTATGCAGATAAGATCTCGCACTCATCTTCGTGCGTCTGTGATCTCCGTATGAAGAAGTGACAAGCCATAACGTCTTTCAGGTTAGTTTACTGGAATTGGTGGGCGGTTTCATATGCAATGTGAACAGGATATGGGTTCACGCGTGCCCACTGACACACACACATACACACACACACGTATATCATCAATATCTTGTTGCTAAAACGCCAAAAATACTGAAATCTTATATGAATCTTATATATTAGTCTGCATTTGCGGTTTACTTGTATCTTGAATGGTCTGGTACGCGTAAAATTGATGTTTGTCTGTGCGTAACTTGGGGAGAGGGGATGTTGTCAGAATCAGAATGTGTTTTTGGCTCCTACAATAGATGCAGGAGAAAGTATAGGTTACTGGTCGACTACAGGTATCACCGTGATTTTACGGCCATACTAAGAGGACACATAATTGATTGGATGATGCTAGTTTCATCAGTCTTTGTGGGGCAGTTTGGCTCACTTATTCATGATAAATGGTCTGTTAGTTAAGAAGATATTTAAGATGTTTGTAAAATGCAAAACAAGCTGCATTTTGTCTTTATGGTTTGAAATTGTGGAATTAAAAGGGAGGTAATTTTTCATCCAAATAAGAGAATGTATCCATAGACACACACGTCTTTTTAATTTTAATTTAATCAGAAAAACTGTTTTGTGTCAAAGGATGTTGAACTGTAAAATGTAATTGTAGCCAACAGTGTGAAGAGTAATTAAATGAGCATCAAAGATATGGGTATTTCACATATTTTAAAACTGGTTTTGGTTTTTGTAGGATAGAAAACAAAAGCTATGTGTGTTTAAAATGTAAATGTTTTCATGAGATTAATCAAAGGTTTTGCAAGGATAAAAATGTACAAATCTCTACCTGAGGCTTTAAGTTTTTTTATTGATCTTGAAATTAGTCTACAAGATTCAAAAGTGTTCACTCCTCAATGCACCATCTGCAGGAATACACAAGTGCTGAGCTTGCACTTTAAAATAGTCAACAATGACCTCAAAAGTATAACGCTGAACTGCAAGTGTCATCTTCGACTGTATAAAGTCACAGTGAGACAACTGGGTCCAGTTGTTTTATTTTCATTTTGATCCATATTTTACTGTTTCACTTTTTGTTTATTGCTCTCCAGATAAAGTCTTCTTTGTTAATGTTACCGTTTATGACTTACATTGAAGGAGCAGACATGAACAGTGTTTGCTGGCATGTGTTGTTAATGCATTGCAACATGACAGTTTGCATTTGAAATAAATTAATCTCAAGTAATGGCAATGAGTACTTGAGGAGTCCTATGGATCTGCCACTAGAACAGCATTTCCAATGATGGAGAGTCAAAACGCTCTCTTTTAATGGAGTAAAATATCCGGGGTGCAGAAACGTTTATTCCAGAGCATTTACTACAGTTGTTCTATGGCTCTATACAGATAAATGTGTGCACAAGGGAAGGCAGTACAGAGAACAGGGAATGAATTATAATATAGACAACTATGTATACAGCAATTTGCCAAAAATAGCCACTATGAACTCAGAATTCACTTTAACAGGACACTGGTCACCAGACTCCAGCCCTCTCATGGGAAATTAGACAACCACAATCTACCATTATGGTGCTGAGGAAAACATGCCGGGCAGGAACGATTCAGGGGAGATGCTACCGTCTCATCTCCAGAGATCGCCCCCTCTGGTCAGTCATGTGACTGCAACCTAGTGAGTGGGGAGTGAAGTTTCACTGAACAAAATCAGGAGCTTATTATCGCTTCAAACAAGTCAATGGCTGACAGCAGAGTTTAGTTCCGCCCTAACATGGGTTCATGAAGCCTTGTTTCAGCTGTTACTATGACAACCTGGCAGTGTGCAGAAGCATCACCTGAGCTAAACGGGTGCTGTCTGGTTGAGTGAACGTGGGCATTGGCAGGCTGGAGAATTACTTGCTAGTCTGCATTCTCCTAAAGGACAGCGTCTTGGCAGTAGGACTGGATTACCTGAAACTGAAGGAAAAATGAACTTTAAACAATGAAAGTTTCATTAAAGGAATTGAAATAAGAACAGAATTTTTTTCAGTGAGTTTAGCGCCTGTCTTTGGTGGCCACAGAACAGGTGCAAGAAAACGAAGAAACCGCAGTAATAAAACTAATGGTACAAACTAAAAACAATAAAATTACTTAAAGTACTACAAATAATGAGAACCACAGTCATAATCATACATTTTATTCATTTGGTGATTTTCGTGTAGTGAAGTCAAAGTGCTGAAAAATGGAGTGCAGTGACAAATAAAACAAAAAGAAAACACAGGACACAATAAAAGAACACAAGCATGTAAATAAAAGAGAGGAAACTAAGAAAACAAGGAAGAACAGGAGCTAACCCTGAAGAGAAGCAGCTCAGCAGGGATGGGTTTTTGGGCCTGATTGTAAAACATCCAGCCTGTGTGGAAGAGGTTGGGTATGCCTTCCCCAAAGCAAGCATTTTATGTTATGAGCCTATGATGTATTCAAATGCTTCAATTAATTGAAAATGTTGTGATTTAAGACTGAGAAATTTAAATTATTTCATTATATTTTTCAATAATGTGTAATGGCAATTGTTTTATTAGCTATATTTCCTACCAGTGATTCTGATGTACGCTATGGTTGCACATCAGAGAGACAGAGTAACCGGTAAACCGCATCAAAAGCAGAACTCAGAGTAAATGCGCTTTCCCTTGATTAAAGAAAAAAGAGTCAAAATAAAACCGAAATTAAACGGGTCAAACGTCGCTCATCCCACTAATACCCACCCACACAGGAAATCTTACATATCAACGGAAACACTGAGTTGCTGCTAAATGTTTTCTCACCTGCTTTATTAAAGCCGTCTACTCATAAATGTAGGCTGCTTATCATCCGAAATAAATTTCTGATAGGTAATAACTCATATCTGTGCGCACATGCTTGTAAAAACGAAGGTTCAAAAAGAACCAAAAGCAGAATCCGATACTTGGTCAGTCACTCACTGCAGACAACGTACATGAAAAAAGTCGAATACTTAGCCTCCTACTGTGCGTTTCAGTCAATACAACATGGCCTGTGCGAGGTTTAACAGTAACTAATGCTCTGCGCCATCTTGTGGACATTTCCTGCATTTTTCAAAATGGGCGTTTCCAGAAATTAAACAAGGAACTAACTCCAGGGCGAACCATTAATGAAGCTGCGAAATAAAACTGTTTGATATTCTAAAGCACACAACATACAAAAACTCATGGGACAATTTACAGAAAACGCTAACTGAGAGAATTCTTCTTTTGCAGCTGCCACAAGATTAGCAGTCGGTAAAGTGAAACCGAAACCAGTGCCTGTAGTTTGATTACATTTTTACACAAAAAACATTATAGGTAAGGGAAAAAACTTCCATCATCACATACTCAGCAGTCAGAAATTATCCTGGGCAAATATGGCCATAAACTTCTGATCTTATCGCGATGCTTCACTGCGGAGCCATCGAAGACTTCCGGTTTGGTGGGCAACCTAAATAAAAGAAGTACCGGAACCAAATGAGTGACGTCACCATAACTATTCTTCGGTTTCATGATATTACAGACAATACCTGAGGTGCACCCAGGGTGTGAATATTTCAAACCATGTTAACTGATAGATAATCTTTCAAAATATGTACATCAACAGTGGGCATGTTTAATATGCCACTTTTTTTTTTTTTTATTAATTTCACTTTCCACGTTTCCATGAATAAACTTGAATGGACTATACGATCAGGAAATTTCACACACAAAACTTTGAACATTTCCACTCAGGTTTGCATACAATCTCAATGCAAAAAGATCTCAATTTTTATTGGGTCAAAAAACAAACAAACAAACAAAATAAAAAGTGAATTAAAGTTACAAAGACAAAGAAGAGTTTGCAATTAAAATGGCCCCATCTTGAGGGACTTATGAAAACAGGAACGGAAAGTGGAAATATACCTAGTTTTTAAATTTTCAGTGTCAGATAAGGTCTACAGCTGAAAGCAGAATGTTAATATTACTTCCTTTTGTAGATTCAATCTTTACAGTTCAAAAACAATTAAAAAACAATCATTAACATCCAAATAAACATCTGTGGAACTGAAGGAATAAAACTAAAGGTAATGTCACTGGTTTTTATCATTTTAATGCTACTTACCTTTGAAATCTCTTTACATTACTACCATGACTGTCTGCCGCACATTTTTATTATAAAACATATTGATATAATATCTACATAATAAAAACAGGTAGTAACCTAACTGGTTTTTACAATATACAGAACAATCAAAATTGTTTTTAATGCACTCATTACATTGGTAAGTTTTTATACGGCCGTCCTTGTCTGGACTTCCATTTCAAGCCTGCGACTGAGATTACAATGAGCAGGAGAATTCCCAATGCTGCTCCGCCCCCCATCATTGCATACGTCACATGATCCCACTGGGCGGAGCTTGACAGTCTGCTAGGCGGGGCTTTTAACAGCACTGGCTCCTTGGGTTCCGTGCATCCTAAATATCAACCAATAGGAAGCTTCAATACAGCATCTTTCACATGTCATACACATAATGAAGGACCATACCACATCAACCAAAAGGAGAGCTTTCACATACAATATACACTGTAAAGGACTGAAATCACATTTTTACAGCATTTAGATACTGTCCACAACAGAGTCTTTCACAGTTTATCTTTCTGCACCTCCACATTCATTAAAAACAGGTATACAGATTGTAAACAGGTATACATAAATAAATGTTTGGATCGGTTCTGTGGGAATTTTATCCAGGTAAAACTATCACACCCCTCCGATTATGACATGCAAAGCTCCCTGTTTTACATTCAAATAAATTACAAAATAAGGAGTCTTTATCATTAACACTGACACCAACAATATGTTATTTTATGGTTTTGGTTATGGTGCTTTGGATTCTGATTTCTCATTATTATCATCTGGATTCTAATTATTATTATTATTGATTATTATCATGGTTTGCTTGTACTCAGGAGTTGTATTTTAGCTCTGATTATCACAGTTACCTTGTATTAGTCCTTCAGTGATTTCATGCATATACCCACTGGTGTGGGACTGTTGTTAGCCATGTCTGGCACTATTTCTCATGATAACTAGGTGTGTGAGCTTGTGTTGTCCCTCACTGTAAGCTTCTCTGGATATAAGGATCTGCTCAGTCACAGTAGTGATATGAAGTATAATGTGTGTCTCTATTCAGATTTCTTTGCAAACACTTGCAAAGGCTTACCATCTGGATAATAGCTGCAATCTGCTTCTCTGATCTGGTGGCCAATAGGGGGCCAAAGCGTGCAGCGGTATTTCCCGCAGTCCGTTAAGGCCGAATCCGGCAGGATTAGCGCGAGATCCTCGTCGACCTGGTACGGGTGATTCGCTGATTTATAGAGAATAGTATCGTTTGTTTTCAGGTTCTTCAGCACAAGCCCAATCACTTCCTCTTCCACCTGCCGCATCAAAGAACACAAGGAACAGGTGAACCAGAGAAGTTTTTCCTAATGTGTGTGTGGACATTCAATGTCACAGACTTTCATCTTTTAAAAGTGTAACTGTAGTCAGATGGAAAATATTTTAAAAATTGTGTTATTATGAATATTCCTGTTACCATTTAGTGTTGCTTTACTTTCACTTGCTTTGTTTTTTTTGCCAAGTGCATTCATTGTAAAACACTTCGGGGTGTAACCCATATGAATTGAGCTATTGACAGGAAACACTGTTTGTGTATTTATTTAAAAGTCGATTTTTAACAATACCTTATACCAGCTAATTTTCCTATACTGCAGTCCCGGCTCCAGCCTGGCTTGACATGGTAACTTATTTATAGTGTAACAGCCTCCATGATCGCTGATCAGAAGTGCAACGTTTAACACTATAAACAAAACAGGTGAAATTCAAAGTTAGAACATTAATTGGGAAACACAACTAGAAAAAACAAAGTTCAACGGTATCTTGTACAGAATTACGACATATACTCAAGTCTGCATGCCATCAGTTTTTGTACTTCTTCCAAACAGACTCCGACACTCTTGAGAGCGTAACCCTTTAAATGTGCACGTTCTAGAGCGAAAGCATCCAGTTAGCTATTAGCATCGTGTATTAGAGCAACGTTTATTTCAAGTGTATTCATTTGTGATTACCGATTTGTTTGTTTGCTTTGTTTATTATTGTTTTGTTTACTTGCTTCGATATCCCTGCCGTGTGGAGGAATTCTGAGATTTGGGTAACGATTTGGGACGTCACCCTTGAGGGGCGTGAAGCTAGCGAAGATAATGCACATAGACACCTGCGCATTCATATTTCTCCCTTTTCTTATCACACTATTAATGAGTGAGGTCAGAGTGCCGAATCCTCCGTGCACGGCTCATTCATTAAGCTGACTGTAAGTGTCCGGTTGAAGTATAAAATACTCAGCATCACATAGCTCGGGTATGTTTAGATATGTATTTATTTAATTAAATGTATTTTTTAATGGACTAATTTTGATATATTGAGTTCTAAATTACATCAGGCGTTAGATTTGTATCGGATGACTATCTAACTTCTGTTGAGATGGTTCACTGACAGGAGAAGAGGCAGTATTTTCCTTTCCAAATACACTCGTATGGCGGTATGCATTTTTTTTTCATCTCTGCGAACATTGTGTTTATGCAAATTATTTAATATGTAAAGATGTAGCGACCACTTTATAAATAAAGTACTGTGTGATCTCTATACGCATCAGTCGTGTTTTAGGTTGAGAAGTTGTTTGTCACATAGTTAATTATCGTTTTTCCCCTTTCCAGACACTCTTACGCAGATAATCAGTCATGCACATGCAGTGAACTACGTCTTTACTTGTTTTTACTCATACTTAACGCAGAGTAAAAACAGTGAGATCTGGCTACGCTTGAAGAATGCGAACATAATTAGTCGAAATAGGCTACTCCGTTTTACGTAAACCTGCCTAGTTCAGATCAGGCCTAGCTAATTCTCGATACTCCTGTTTTTTTCCTTCAGCGAAACCGAAAGAACTTTAGACTAACGACTAGTTAATTGTAACTCGTTAACTACAAAACAGATCCAGCAACCAAGGTGACACTGTTTACAGTTTATTTCCAGTACAACCATGTAATCGTGTAGACTGTACATCTTCTTCTAAAGCCACCCCACTCCAGCCTAAAACACAAGCAAAGTGAGAAGAAAAATCCGAATACCACAGAGACGAGTCAACGCCTCGAACGTAAACAACATACACCAACATCAGGGTTGGTG
>JAFBMS010001299.1:42500-43681 GCA_019788955.1 Albula glossodonta | reverse complement strand
CCAGCCTTGCCATTATGCCATGGCTGAACGTCTACAGTGACCCAGCCTTACTGAGGATGGTACAGGTGTAGGCTAGTTTAACTCTGTTAGTGAATCACTTTCTAGCAACCCCCCCCCCTCCCCCAGGTTGGCCTGGGTGCCTGCAGGGGTTGAATCATGAAGCAGATTGGCTGGCTATTGATTCCGCAGCAGCAGGTTGCAGTAGTAGTTAAAAAAGTTGGGCTGTTTTCAGGGTGGGGAAAAAAAAGAAATTTGTACGTGGCATAAAAACACATCTGCAATGCGACTGTGGATCCCTTGGCTGAGAGAAAGATTGAGAATATGTGAATGTGTGTGAGAACATGTGTGTGAGAGAGTATGTGTTAGGATTAGTGCTGAGGGTTAGGGTTGGTGTTAGGGTTAGGGGTGATGGTTAGTGTTAGGGTTAGTTGTGTGAGTTATGGTTAGTGTTAGGGTTGGGGTGATGGTTAGTGTTAGGGTTAGTTGTGTGGGTTATGGTTAGTGTTAGGGTTAGGGGTGATGGTTAGTGTTAGGGTTGGGGGTTATGGTTAGTGTTAGGGTTAGGGGTGAGGGTTAGTGTTAGGGTTAGTTGTGTGAGTTATGGTTAGTGTTAGGGTTGGGGTGATGGTTAGTGTTAGGGTTAGTTGTGTGGGTTATGGTTAGTGTTAGGGTTAGGGGTGATGGTTAGTGTTAGGGTTGGGGGTTATGGTTAGTGTTAGGGTTAGGGGTTATGGTTAGTGTTAGGGTTAGTTGTGTGGGTTATGGTTAGTGTTAGGGTTAGTTGTGTGGGTTATGGTTAGTGTTTGGGTTAGTTGTGTGGGTTATGGTTAGTGTTAGGGTTAGTTGTGTGGGTTATGGTTAGTGTTAGGGTTAGGGGTGATGGTTAGTGTTAGGGTTAGGGGTTATGGTTAGGGTTATGGGTGCGGGTTATGGTTAGTGTTAGGGTTAGGGGTGATGGTTAGTGTTAGGGTTAGGGGTTATGGTTAGTGTTAGGGTTGGGGGTTATGGTTAGTGTTAGGATTAGTTGTGTGGGTTATGGTTAGTGTTAGGGTTAGGGGTAATGGTTAGTGTTAGGGTTAGGGGTGATGGTTAGTGTTAGGGTTAGTGGCGAGGGAGCTGTTGGGAAGTGGAAGGTGAAACTCACTGTGGTTGAGGACGATGAGTTGGGCACTGCTCTGCAC
>JAFBMS010001299.1:10000-37500 GCA_019788955.1 Albula glossodonta | reverse complement strand
CCTACAGAGTGCCACAGACTCTTACAGACAGCCGCATACACTTACATACTCTCACAGACTCCTACAGAGTGCCACAGACTCTTACAGACAGCCGCATACACTTACATACTCTCACAGACTCCTACAGAGTGCCACAGACTCTTACAGACAGCCGCATACACTTACATACTCTCACAGACTCCTACAGAGTGCCACAGACTCTTACAGACAGCCGCATACACTTACATACTCTCACAGACTCCTACAGACTTCAACAGACTCTTACAGACAGCCGCATACACTTACATACTCTCACAGACTCCTACAGAGTGCCACAGACTCTTACAGACAGCCGCATACACTTACATACTCTCACAGACTCCTACAGACTTCAACAGACTCTTACAGACAGCCGCATACACTTACATACTCTCACAGACTCCTACAGACTTCAACAGACTCTTACAGACAGCCGCATACACTTACATACTCTCACAGACTCCTACAGACTTCAACAGACTCTTACAGACAGCCGCATACACTTACATACTCTCACAGACTCCTACAGACTTCAACAGACTCTTACAGACAGCCGCATACACTTACATACTCTCACAGACTCCTACAGAGTGCCACAGACTCTTACAGACAGCCGCATACACTTACATACTCTCACAGACTCCTACAGAGTGCCACAGACTCTTACAGACAGCCGCATACACTTACATACTCTCACAGACTCCTACAGACTTCAACAGACTCTTACAGACAGCCGCATACACTTACATACTCTCACAGACTCCTACAGAGTGCCACAGACTCTTACAGACAGCCGCATACACTTACATACTCTCACAGACTCCTACAGAGTGCCACAGGCTCTTACAGACAGCCGCATACACTTACATACTCTCACAGACTCCTACAGACTTCAACAGACTCTTACAGACAGCCGCATACACTTACATACTCTCACAGACTCCTACAGACTTCAACAGACTCTTACAGACAGCCGCATACACTTACATACTCTCACAGACTCCTACAGAGTGCCACAGACTCTTACAGACAGCCGCATACACTTACATACTCTCACAGACTCCTACAGACTTCCACAGACTCTTACAGACAGCCGCATACACTTACATACTCTCACAGACTCCTACAGAGTGCCACAGACTCTTACAGACAGCCGCATACACTTACATACTCTCACAGACTCCTACAGACTTCAACAGACTCTTACAGACAGCCGCATACACTTACATACTCTCACAGACTCCTACAGAGTGCCACAGACTCTTACAGACAGCCGCATACACTTACATACTCTCACAGACTCCTACAGAGTGCCACAGACTCTTACAGACAGCCGCATACACTTACATACTCTCACAGACTCCTACAGAGTGCCACAGACTCTTACAGACAGCCGCATACACTTACATACTCTCACAGACTCCTACAGAGTGCCACAGGCTCTTACAGACAGCCGCATACACTTACATACTCTCACAGACTCCTACAGAGTGCCACAGACTCTTACAGACAGCCGCATACACTTACATACTCTCACAGACTCCTACAGAGTGCCACAGACTCTTACAGACAGCCGCATACACTTACATACTCTCACAGACTCCTACAGAGTGCCACAGACTCTTACAGACAGCCGCATACACTTACATACTCTCACAGACTCCTACAGACTGCAACAGACTCTTACAGACAGCCGCATACACTTACATACTCTCACAGACTCCTACAGACTTCAACAGACTCTTACAGACAGCCGCATACACTTACATACTCTCACAGACTCCTACAGAGTGCCACAGACTCTTACAGACAGCCGCATACACTTACATACTCTCACAGACTCCTACAGAGTGCCACAGACTCTTACAGACAGCCGCATACACTTACATACTCTCACAGACTCCTACAGACTTCAACAGACTCTTACAGACAGCCGCATACACTTACATACTCTCACAGACTCCTACAGAGTGCCACAGACTCTTACAGACAGCCGCATACACTTACATACTCTCACAGACTCCTACAGAGTGCCACAGACTCTTACAGACAGCCGCATACACTTACATACTCTCACAGACTCCTACAGAGTGCCACAGACTCTTACAGACAGCCGCATACTCTTACATACTCTCACAGACTCCTACAGAGTGCCACAGACTCTTACAGACAGCCGCATACACTTACATACTCTCACAGACTCCTACAGACTGCCACAGGCTCTTACAGACAGCAAGAGGCTGGCACAGACAGCCACAGACTAATACAGACTAAAACAGAATTCCTCACCCTGCTACAAACAGTTTCAAACTCTTATAGACTACCACAGATGACTAAACTACTACAAACATCTAGAGCCTGCAACAGCCTGTGCCTCACTTCCACAGACCATGGGTGGGGATGGGTGGACTCCACACAAACAACCTAGAGAACTGAGAGAGAGCAAATGACAATCCAGCTAAGAGAACCCAATTCAGTGTGTGAGTGTTTAAATGTGTGTGGGTTTGCTGGAGTAAGTGTGTATGAGTGTGTAGGTATTTGTGAGTTTGTGTGAGTGGGTGTGTATGAATGTGTGTCAGTGTGTTAGGTGTGCGTATGAGAGTGTATGAGTGTGTATGAATATGAGTGAGTGCGTATGGTTGTGTGTGTAGGTGTGTGTGAGTGTGTATAAATGTGAGCAAGTGTGTATGGTTGTGTGTGTAAGTGTGTGTGAGTGAGTGTAGGTGTGTGTGAGTGTGTTTGGGGTTTTCTCACCTCTCCTCGATTGGCTGATTTCCCAGCATCCATCTGACCTGCGGCAGAGGGACCCCCACCAGCACACAGGGCAGCAGCACACTCCCACCTTCCACTTTTGTCATGGCAACTGGCTGGCGTAGGAATTCCAACTTCCTCTTGCCTACTGTTTCTATAACAACAGCGTGAGATTCCGTGGTGAACACACAGGGCAGGCTCCAAAAGCTCCTCCCCTGGGAAATGAGCCCCATTTCGTTAACATCACATTAGCTGTTATCCTAACACCGTACCTATGTGTGATTTTCAGCTAAGCACCTCAACCACTGCTGACGTCAGAGCAGAAATATTTCACAATATGACCCTAAAACCTCCATGGATTTTTACCCTCCATTGATTTTTATTCAAACCATATTTTGGCAGTTCCTTATTCATGTAAACTACCTTAAAATAGGTACCTTTGCAAATCATGCTAAACTCAGTAGTTCAGCAAACACTTTTGAATCTATTTAGATAATACATGAAGATCTGAACAAAATCCAATGAACATCAACTTGGCAGTTAACATTATTTAATACAATGCTGTACAAATAAGTACATCTACTGGAAAGTTGTGTTTTTTCAGACATATGTAGACATACAGGTTTTCAAATATTAAACACCTTTGATCTCAACATTGTTGTTACACAAACGGAGAGGATTATGTACTGACGTGGTAACTGGCTACACTGATGGCCCTGGTTCTTTGAAGCTGTAATTTTTACAGGTAAAACCAAGCATTTTCTGCACTATGTCTTATATTTTAGTGCTGTAACTGGCTGCCAGTTGATCCAATAGCATTAAAACTACAACACAAATACCATAAATGAAATCTAATGGAGCTTGGCTAGACCAATATCACACTTCAGGCTTGATCTGGTAACCAGGCTATCCTGCTAATATTTATATGTCTAAATATGTGAACAAAAATGAATCTTTTCAGGGGTGTTTTAACACTGTAGTGCCAAATGTAAAGTCATAATGTGGGACAGACAGTGTACCAGTGTGGGAAATTTGGTGAGAAGGTGAGGAGATCCTGCAAGCACCCATAGCTCCACCCCCTACCTGGCAGCACCTGTAGCTCCTCCCCCATACCTGGCAGCACCAGCACCTGCAGCTCCACCTCATCACTGGTTTTGGACAGTCCATTGATGTTGACCGTGCAGCGATAGTGCCCTGCATCCGCCACCGAGGCATTGCTGACCAGCAGGGCAGCACTATCCAGCTGCACCAGCCTACGGCTGAGCTGCACACGCTCACCCTGGTGCTCCCAGTGCACCAGGGCTGCCAGCTCCGGGTCCACCCCACAGGCCATAACCTCGCTCTGACCCTGCTGCACACTCACCGGCCCCACCTGGCCAGACAACCTGGGAGGCCCTGCAGGGGGAGGGGCATGGTCAAAAAGCTGCAACCACAACAATGCCAACTCCCCAAACCATGCTCACAGCTATGCCCACAGAGATATATGCAGCCATCACCCCTCACCATCACCCATTTCCATTTCCAGAATCACACCCACAGAGCTTCATACAGCTCTTACCCTCAACCACTCCCACAGTCCAGGCCACAAAATCAAACATATACATTTAGTTAAATGAACATGCTAATTCAAGGGAAATAAAAGACTTAAAGCGAAAAATGTAATGCGAAGTTTGAAAGCACATTTTTTTGTAGAGTTTTGTTGCACATTTTTACACACCTTTTACACAATGTACTATACTGATTACACCACATTACGACACAATCACTCAGGGTTATATTTTGTTTGATTAATTATCAAGTGTCGGCAGCCTGGATGATGATAACCTACAACATTGTGCAGAGATCATAGAAGCTAACACGTGTGTGTGCGTTGAAACTAATTCCACTTGTATAAGGGCAGTGCCTAAATTGTTTTGTTTTTGATTTCTACATCCCTACTGTCTCCTCCACTAACTGGATTTCCATCAATAACCCTAACCAAACACCAGCAACCAAGAAGATTTAAAACAAGCTATAAAGACACATGAAATAGGCACAGCTGCAGGTATGCTCTGACCTGATCCACGCACACAACACAGACAGACTCACACACAGAGACAAACATACATGTACACACACACAAAGACATACACAGACATGCTTGCATGAACACACACATAAGCAAACACGCGCACACACACCGGTGACAACGAGTTGAGCATAGCGGCTGCTGATGGCTCCCAGGTCTGCGATGGTTGCTAGGCACTGGTACATGCCATCGTCGGGGCGACCATGGTGGGAGAGTGTGACGTTGTTGATGAGCAGTGAGCCATCCTGCAGCAGCTGCCACTGCCCCTGGCTTTCCAGGTTCAGGAACGTTCCGTCTTTCCTCCACTGCACTCTGTAGGGGGCACTGCTGTACACTGAGCAGTTCAGCCGCACAGACTCCCCTTGAACCGCCAGCATGTCTGATGGCTCAGTCAAGAACCAGAGTGGTGTGAAGCCTGCAGGAGATGGAGAAGAATACGGTCATAACACCATCACATTCAGCAAACAGGAGCCCTACTGTCCTGCTACAAGAGTTAGAGTTAAGACGTGCTAACTTTACGCTGGGCTAAACCTCCAGCATGCTAAATTTAAACTCAAATAAACTTGTAACATGCTAACCTCAGTTATGTACAGTGTATGGTGTGTGTGTGTGCATTATTATATTCCCAATTGTAAAGTATATTTCGCAAATAAAAATGTTTTTTCTAAATTGAAATCTCCCAAACATGACAATGGATTGTGTAGATCATAGGCATGTCTGCTACTGAGGGGAAATGAGTGAAAGCAGGCTGAGATAATGATCTGTGTAAAGGGATGCTTTCAGCTCCATCTATTTTCTGCTCATCGGCTGCCAATGCTCTGAAGTTGCACTTCCAGCATCCTCTGCTCTGACTGCTGGTTGCCTAGGTAACTGCAATGGACAGCAGCTCTGCATCATTAACCTGACAGAATCAAAGAACCGACTGTCCATGCACATACACACACACATACGCTCACACACCCACACACTCACACACACACAGTAAGGTTCATGCACATGCACTCACACATGCTCAAGCACACATGCACGCTCACACTCACACATACACACACACACGCACACACACTCACTCTGTCTATCTGTGTGAGAGTGCTTGGCTATGTACAATTAAGTATAGAATGTGGATACAGATATACTTAGAGCTGTCAGATTTATTGGGTTGATGCAAAACTAACACCCTCTAGCCACATCAAGTAACTGGGGTTAAGATTCAGAGCAAACATACTGACTGGGGATAAGAGTTGGGGATACATTGGCTGGGTGTGTGTGTGTGTGTGTGTGTGTGTGTGTGTGTGTGTGTGTATGTGAGGCTCTGTAAGGCACTCCGTTTTACTGGCAGATCTGTTTATGTTAAAGCATTAAAGTGTCTATAAAGCGTTTCTAAAGACCATCAGCTTAACATCACACAAGGATACATGACCCAGAGCCCGAAGCCTTATCTCTCTGACTTACAGACACAGAATACTGACTATGTGTGTGTGTGTGTGTGTGTGTGTGTGAGAGAGAGAGAGAGAGAGAGATTGTATGGTGTGGTGTGGTGTGTATGTGTGTGTGTGTGTGTGTGTGAGAGAGAGAGACTGTGTGTGTGTGTGTGTGTGTGCGTGTGTGTGTGTGTGTGTTTGTGTGTGTGTGTGAGAGAGACACTGTGTGTGTGTGTGTGCGTGTGGACAAATAAAGGAGCATGTTGAAGAAATGCTATGTTGGAAAATACTTGTGTAAAAGTCATGCTTAGGTTTCATTCTGTCTTTCCTGAGTGCTGGAAAATGGATTTATCCTGCACAGCTTAGCATCACAATCTAGGGACACCAGGTCAGCACTGTGCACTGGGACAGCCCAGAGGGAAAAACACCAGGTCAGCACTGTGCACTGGGACAGCCCAGAGGGAAAAACACCAGGTCAGCACTGTGCACTGGGACAGCCCAGAGGGAAAAACACCAGGTCAGCACTGTGCACTGGGACAGCCCAGAGGGAAAAACACCAGGTCAGTACTGTGCACTGGGACAGCCCAGAGGGAAAAACACCAGGTCAGCACTGTGCACTGGGACAGCCCAGAGGGAAAAACACCAGGTCAGCACTGTGCACTGGGACAGCCCAGAGGGAAAAACACCAGGTCAGTACTGTGCACTGGGACAGCCCAGAGGGAAAAACACCAGGTCAGCACTGTGCACTGGGACAGCCCAGAGGGAAAAACACCAGGTCAGTACTGTGCACTGGGACAGCCCAGAGGGAAAAACACCAGGTCAGTACTGTGCACTGGGACAGCCCAGAGAGAAAAGCACCAGGTCAGCACTGTGCACTGGGACAGCCCAGAGGGAAAAACACCAGGTCAGCACTGTGCACTGGGACAGCCCAGAGGGAAAAACACCAGGTCAGCACTGTGCACTGGGACAGCCCAGAGGGAAAAACACCAGGTCAGCACTGTGCACTGGGACAGCCCAGAGAGAAAAGCAGACTCACCAGGTCAGCACTGTGCACTGGGACAGCCCAGAGAGAAAAGCAGACTCACAAGGTCAGCACTGTGCACTGGGACAGCCCAGAGGGAAAAGCAGACTCACCAAAAGTCTGGCCATTGCTGATATGGCATCGTCTTCGAAATCATCCCCTATTTCACTTAAAAGCATCACCAAAATGGCATCACTGTGTCAGTAGGTGTCTACTGTTTCAGTCAGTGAGATTTACAGGAGAGGGAAATGCCTGCTTTCTGTGTGGCTTTCAGTATTAGGACATCTCCTTCTGCTGCAATGACAGCATCATCTCATCAGTCCCGTGGCTGGGGATACATGCTCCCTATTCCTCAGCACAACACAACTTTATCAGACAGCATAATTTAACAATTCCACCAATTACATTAGGATTGAAATAGATTTGAGTGTAACACACCATCAAAGCTGGCAGGCTGATCACATTCAAACAACTCCTGGAAATAGTAAAATTCTCATCAAAGGTGAATACTCAGCAAAACAAATCCTACATCCTGACAGATGCCACAGTATGGCAAAATGAGAAAAAAGACTAAGAGCAGAACCCTAACCCTCCCAAAATAAAATGTTCATTCCACATGGGATTTCAGGCAACAGTGTTTCATTTGCTCATTATTTTTCAAAAATGTTTCTTAGAGGGCCTCATAACAAGAAGGGTTTCCTAAAATAACAACAATTAGTGCTTATTTTTCTATACCTCTCCACCCACCATGGAAAATAAGTTTTATTTAAAAAAAATAAACAGACTCAAAAGTTTGCAAGTAAATCTCCCATCATTACAGTCCAACGGTTGATATAAGGTCTTGCCCATCAGACCTGCTCAATTCTGGGCCTCGTCACACACACACACACACATACACACACATACACACACACACACACACACACACACACACTCACACACACACACACACACACACACACACACACACACACACACACACACACACACACACACACACACACACACACACACACACACACACACACACACACACACACACACACACACACACACACACACACACATACACACACATACACACACACACACACACACACACACACGCACTCCCTGCCTGTAACACCCAGGTCTCTGATTATCTCATTATGGGGATATTGATTTTTCAGGCGGAGTTGCTGGGCTCCAGCTCTGACAGTAATGATCAGTAATCATACTGCCTGTGCTGCTGCAGCCCTGGTGAGAACCACAGCCCAGCAGGGCCCAGACCCACAGCCCAGCAGGGCCCAGACCCACAGCCCAGCAGGGCCATACCCACAGCCCAGCAGGGCCCAAACCCACAGCCCAGCAGGGCCATACCCACAGCCCAGCAGGGCCCAGACCCACAGCCCAGCAGGGCCCAGACCCACAGCCCAGCAGGGCCATACCCACAGCCCAGCAGGGCCCAGACCCACAGCCCAGCAGGGCCCAGACCCACAGCCCAGCAGGGCCCAAACCCATAGCCCAGCAGGGCCAGACCCACAGCCCAGCAGGGCCCAGACCCACAGCCCAGCAGGGCCCAGACCCACAGCCCAGCAGGGCCCAGACCCACAGCCCAGTAGGGCCCAAACCCATAGCCCAGCAGGGCCCAGACCCACAGCCCAGCAGGGCCAGACCCACAGCCCAGCAGGGCCCAGACCCACAGCCCAGCAGGGCCATACCCATAGCCCAGCAGGGCCCAGACCCACAGCCCAGCAGGGCCAGACCCACAGCCCAGCAGGGCCCAAACCCACAGCCCAGCAGGGCCCAAACCCACAGCCCAGCAGGGCCATACCCATAGCCCAGCAGGGCCCAGACCCACAGCCCAGCAGGGCCCAAACCCACAGCCCAGCAGGGCCCAAACCCACAGCCCAGCAGGGCCAGACCCACAGCCCAGCAGGGCCCAAACCCACAGCCCAGCAGGGCCCAGACTCACAGCCCAGCAGGGCCCAAACTCACAGCCTAGCAGGGCCCAAACCCACAGCCCAGCAGGGCCCAGACCCACAGCCAGGCCTGCTCAGCTCCAGTAGGGCCAAGACATACTGGTGGGGCTGCTCCAAACCCACACACACACATATGTCCATTGAAACACACAGAGGCACACACACAGACATATGTGTACAGAAACGCACACATGCATTGACATACACGCACACACACACACACAAACAGACAAACTCACACTTCCACACATCTTCTTCTCACCTGCACCCAACTACATGACACCCTCATCTCACACCAGCTGACCACATGTGTCCTTCCTGTCTGATAACTTCACTACCCAGGTTACATGCATTACACCCACACACACATATGCACATATAACCATGCATACATTCACACACAAACATGCACATACACAGCCATACACACACACACAAACATGCAGCACAGAGTGCCAGAGAGAGGGATCTGACCTTGAAAATGTGTCCAAGAAACAAACATCACTGTCAATGCATCAACCAGCTCATGTGCTATGAGCTCTGTGTGTATGGGTCAGCCATCAGTAATGTGCTCTGTGCTCTGTGCTCTGTGTGCATGGGTCAGCCATCAGTAATGTGCTCTGTGCTCTGTGTGCATGGGTCAGCCATCAGTAATGTGCTCTGTGCTCTGTGTGCATGGGTCAGCCATCAGTAATGTGCTCTGTGCTCTGTGCTCTGTGTGTATGGGTCAGCCATCAGTAATGTGCTCTATGCTCTGTGCTCTGTGCTCTGTGTGCATGGGTCAGCCATCAGTAATGTGCTCTGTGCTCTGTGTGCATGGGTCAGCCATCAGTAATGTGCTCTGTGCTCTGTGCTCTGTGCTCTGTGCTCTGTGTGCATGGGTCAGCCATCAGTAATGTGCTCTGTGCTCTGTGCTCTGTGTGCATGGGTCAGCCATCAGTAATGTGCTCTGTGCACTGTGTGCATGGGTCAGCCATCAGTAATGTGCTCTGTGCTCTGTGTACATGGGTCAGCCATCAGTAATGTGCTATGAGCTCTGTGTGCATGGGTCAGCCATCAGTAATGTGCTCTGTGCTATGTGCTCTGTGTGCATGGGTCAGCCATCAGTAATGTGCTCTGTGCTCTGTGCTCTGTGCTCTGTGTGCATGGGTCAGCCATCAGTAATGTGCTCTGTGCTCTGTGTGCATGGGTCAGCCATCAGTAATGTGCTCTGTGCTCTGTGCTCTGTGTGCATGGGTCAGCCATCAGTAATGTGCTCTGTGCTCTGTGTGCATGGGTCAGCCATCAGTAATGTGCTCTGTGCTCTGTGTGCATGGGTCAGCCATCAGTAATGTGCTCTGTGCTCTGTGTGCATGGGTCAGCCATTAGTAATGTGCTCTGTGCTCTGTGCTCTGTGTGTATGGGTCAGCCATCAGTAATGTGCTCTGTGCTCTGTGTGCATGGGTCAGCCATCAGTAATGTGCTCTGTGCTCTGTGTGCATGGGTCAGCCATCAGTAATGTGCTCTGTGCTCTGTGTGCATGGGTCAGCCATCAGTAATGTGCTCTGTGCTCTGTGCTCTGTGCGCATGGGTCAGCCATCAGTAATGTGCTCTGTGCTCTGTGCTCTGTGCGCATGGGTCAGCCATCAGCAATGTGCTCTGTGCTCTGTGCTCTGTGTTCATGGGTCAGCCATCAGTAATGTGCTCTGTGCTCTGTGTGCATGGGTCAGCCATCAGTAATGTGCTCTGTGCTCTGTGCTCTGTGCTCTGTGTGCATGGGTCAGCCATCAGTAATGTGCTCTGTGCTCTGTGTGCATGGGTCAGCCATCAGTAATGTGCTCTGTGCTCTGTGCGCATGGGTCAGCCATCAGTAATGTGCTCTGTGCTCTGTGTGCATGGGTCAGCCATCAGTAATGTGCTCTGTGCTCTGTGTGTATGGGTCAGCCATCAGTAATGTGTTCTGTGCTCTGTGCTCTGTGTGCATGGGTCAGCCATCAGTAATGTGCTCTGTGCTCTGTGTGCATGGGTCAGCCATCAGTAATGTGCTCTGTGCTCTGTGCTCTGTGTGCATGGGTCAGCCATCAGTAATGTGCTCTGTGCTCTGTGTGCATGGGTCAGCCATCAGTAATGTGCTCTGTGCTCTGTGCTCTGTGTGCATGGGTCAGCCATCAGTAATGTGCTCTGCGCTCTGTGCTCTGTGCGCATGGGTCAGCCATCAGTAATGTGCTCTGTGCTCTGTGCTCTGTGTGCATGGGTCAGCCATCAGTAATGTGCTCTGTGCTCTGTGCTCTGTGTGCATGGGTCAGCCATCAGTAATGTGCTCTGTGCTCTGTGTGCATGGGTCAGCCATCAGTAATGTGTTCTGTGCTCTGTGCTCTGTGTGCATGGGTCAGCCATCAGTAATGTGCTCTGTGCTCTGTGTGCATGGGTCAGCCATCAGTAATGTGCTCTGTGCTCTGTGCTTTGTCCTCTGTGTGCATGGGTCAGCCATCAGTAATGTGCTCTGTGCTCTGTGTGTATGGGTCAGCCATCAGTCATGTACTCTGTGCTCTGTGCTCTGTGTGTATGGGTCAGCCATCAGTAATGTGCTCTGTGCTCTGTGTGCAGGGGTCAGCCATCAGTAATGTGCTCTGTGCTCTGTGTGCATGGGTCAGCCATCAGTAATGTGCTCTGTGCTCTGTGTGCATGGGTCAGCCATCAGTAATGTGCTCTGTGCTCTGCTCTGTGTGCATGGGTCAGCCATCAGTAATGTGCTCTGTGCTCTGTGTGCATGGGTCAGCCATCAGTAATGTGCTCTGTGCTCTGTGCTCTGTGTGCATGGGTCAGCCATCAGTAATGTGCTCTGTGCTCTGTGTGCATGGGTCAGCCATCAGTAATGTGCTCTGTGCTCTGTGTGTATGGGTCAGCCATCAGTAATGTGCTCTGTGCTCTGTGTGTATGGGTCAGCCATCAGTAATGTGCTCTGTGCTCTTTGTGCATGGATCAGCCATCAGTAATGTGCTCTGTGCTCTGTGTGCATGGGTCAGCCATCAGTAATGTGCTCTGTGCTCTGTGTGCATGGGTCAGCCATCAGTAATGTGCTCTGTGCTCTGTGTGCATGGATCAGCCATCAGTAATGTGCTCTGTGCTCTGTGTGCATGGGTCAGCCATCAGTAATGTGCTCTGTGCTCTGTGTGCATGGGTCAGCCATCAGTAATGTGCTCTGTGCTCTGTGCTCTGTGTGCATGGGTCAGCCATCAGTAATGTGCTCTGTGCTCTGTGGTTCTTCTCCATGTCTTCCTTTCAATTCCCTCCTTACACCCACCATAGTATTTCCAACCAAATACCCCAAACTCAGAATGATGAATTCTAAGATTCCATCAAAGAGTTTAAATCTAACCTGAAATGTGAAAACAAGTTAATCCCACATAAGGATGAGGCTTCAGAAGCAATTGTATTTTTTGAAAATGTTCCTTTAATTTTGGTTGTTTTGGTAACGTTATCGCATTTTCTTAGCCCTCTTTCTACATTTAGAGTTCTTCCTTATTTCATTCCATGTCATTCAGGTATCACTATTTATTTGAAGAAAACACACTTAAATTCGCCAATCAATGATTTGCCTGGGGAACTATCAACTGCAGCTTCTGAACCAGAAACATGTCCGTTTTCAGCAATTATTTGTGTTCATGTTCCTTCATCGCCCAGCAGCAATATTCTAGATTCATGTTCAAATTTAAAGACTGAAACCATTTAAAATTTTGTACAACAACCTCGTCTCGCGTTTTAATGACCACAATCTCACTACATAACCTCACTAGTTACGAAAAAGATTGAACATTTGCGTGAGAACCAACAGCACTCCAACTAATTTAGATTACTTAATGTTATGTTGACTACCTGTCAAAATACATGAAAATCAATACAACATCCGCATCGGTCTTGTGTGCGGAGTTCTTGTATGTTTTAGGAGTACACGCTTCATATTTGCGTCACCGAAATCTTCCAGACAGCAGTTTCGCTTTCATCATCCAGTGGAGGAGGGACAGACTCGCATCGTCTCTCTCCTCATGCAGAGATTTTATTGTCCGTCCAGCATGGTTTAACTGGAATAATGATAATAATTCCATTATTCCATTTAAGATGACAAAATATTGGCCAAGTCTATATCGAGCGGTCTCTTCCATATTAAATGATCAGTTTTTCATGGCATTAGTCTCTATTGGTAATTTATTTTACTGTAACACATATAATAACTGTATCTGCTCATGCTGCATTCTTCATACAGCGAAGCTGGTGCTGCACAGAGAAGCACAGCAACACACAGCTACTCATTCCCCGTTAATATTGCACCCCCATGTCGCGGCAGGCTACAGATATTTGAGCATATGTGTGAACTCTTCTCTCTGAGGTGTGAAACTGATGGATTGCCGCGTCCCACTTATGTACGCGCATCCTCCGCTGGAGTCCAGTCATGCAGGGATGAGAGAGGGCTGAGGGAGCCACATTACCGGATCCGACTTACCTTTAACCGTGTGACGAGCTGCGCTACCGGAGCACACACAGGTGATACAGGAGAGACAGAGCAGCAGCCACGGTCCTCGGTCCGCCATCACTTTGAGGTAAATAAATGTTTATGTTAACAAAATAGCAAGGAACAAACAAGGATAATCCGTGATCGCAATCCCCTCCAACTCACCGCCCCGACCCAAAGTGAAGTCAGAGGGATCAGTTTTCCACACAGATACTGTTAAAAAAAAAAAAAAAAACACGGGATTATCCCGTGTTTCTAAGTGTCCGGCAGAAGTATGAGTCCGCCTGTAGACGTGTGAGGAGACGAGGGTTTGACTGTTAACGTGGAAAGGACCAAAGAGGCTCCACTCTGTCAGTATCCACAGTCAATCAAAGACAGAAAGCTGAACATATCGAGAGGTAATTACATTTGGGATCAAACACGATACAGACTGAGGAAACCAAAAAACACAACACAGAAGAGTCCTGGACAAAGAAGCCCGAAAAGGTTCAGTAAGATCCGATCAGTCGCATCGACCGGCGTTGGCGAGCCTGGGTGCAGACGGAGCACAGCGGCGGCGTCGTTGGGCTGGAATGCTGTGCGGATGCGCGCAAAACACGGTCAGGAGTATTAAGAAACTGGATTCCAGTCACACAGGTAGGCAAGTGGAACAATGGTGGAGATCTACGGACAATCCGTAAATAATTGTTTCCCTGTTAAAGCCAAAGTATGCTAATTCTGTTATGTGGCATCTTAGCGTTCTTGAGTGAGTTATCCGTAGAGTGATCCATAGTTATCAGTATGACACAGACCGAACGTGCGTAACCCATGCCAGAATTGTAAGGCCAATTGCTGCGTCGCCAGTAAAGAAGCCATGCCATTACATATATTCTCTAAACATCCACAAATATATTTTTCTATAATCTGCCTGTGCACACGATTATTGATAAGAAAATGATACCATGGTACAACTAAATGAGAGGTCTTCACTCCTGGTGAATTTCAGGTGAAAACCAAAGCCCAAGAGCGGTGCGGCTGTCTCGGGCCTCGTTTATAAAACTTTGCGTGCTTTTGTACTTAAATAGTTACGTAAATAGTTAATAATAAACGCGTGCGACAACCAAAAACAACACTGACTATGAATGATAATGTGATCCTAATTAATCGCGGGACACAGGTAAACTATAGCTCACCATCCTTTCGTTTGGTCTCTAGCATGTGCTATTTAGAGAAAATATGTGCCCTTAAATGCGCGTATGCATGGGTCAAACGTATCCTATTGGCGTACGCACGTTTTGGAGCATTTTTATGCGTACGGACGGTTTGTAAATGGGTCCCAGGGATGTGGAATGAGGGCCACTGAGCTCAGATTCACCAGCGTTGTTCACAGAACGTGCACTGGCACACTCCTACAGCACGGCCTGTTACAACAGAAGCAACTCGAGTTCATTCTTCATATTGTGTTAGTGTGAAAAATGAAACACTGGCAAGTTTCAGGAGGCACATGACCAAGGCTGAAGCTGGCAAACAGTCACAGCAGCAGTAGCATTGCTCTGGTATCATGTATTTTTAGTTTCTTTCTCAGACTGCAATAGCTTCAGCTTCATGCCGTTATTGTCTCAGCTTCAGACTCCTAAAATCCCAGCTTCGGCCTGTGCTAAAAGCAGAGAGCTGTGGAAGTTGATCAGCGGGTGTGCAGGGAGGCACAGTGGGAAGTGAAGCGTGAGCCAGAATACAGGATTACAGCTATTATTTTATTATTATATTATAGAAACATTTCTGCTATTAATACCATCACAGTGAAGGGATGGAACCTGTTACTCCAGGAAGGATTTAGGGGCAGATGGCTTATTTCAGCCTATGTCAGATCAGTCTTATTTTCAGTCTTATTTTCAGTAAAGTGATTGTGACCGTTAACAAGGCTGCTGGAACCCAGAGCCCCACACACCCAGAACCCAGAGCTCCACACCCCCAGAACCCAGAGCCCCACACACCCAGAACCCAGAGCCCCACACACCCAGAGCCCCACACACCCAGAGCCCAGACCCCACACACCCAGAGCCCAAAGCCCCACACACCCAGAGCCCAGACCCCACACACCCAGAACCCAAAGCCGGAGCCCAGATCCTGTTTTGACAGTGATTCGTTCTTTCAGATACTCTATGAGATAGAGGTACTGAGGCACTGAGGGAGAAGTAGATTAAATGAAGAGACTTCCTGAAGAACTTTAATTTCCATTTTATGATGGTCAGGAGAGTGTTCCTGTTTGAGTATGTGTTTGTGTATGAGTGCCTGTATGCATACATGTGAGTGTTCCTGTTTGAGTATGTGTTTGTGTATGAGTGCATGTATGCATACATGTGAGTGTTCCTGTTTGAGTATGTGTTTGTGTATGAGTGCATGTATGCATACATGTGAGTGTTACTGTTTGAGTATGTGTTTGTGTATGAGTGCATGTATGCATACATGTGAGTGTTCCTGTTTATGTGTTTGTGTATGAGTGCATGTATGCATACATGTGAGTGTTCCTGTTTGAGTATGTGTTTGTGTATGAGTGCATGTATGCATACATGTGAGTGTTCCTGTTTGAGTATGTGTTTGTGTATGAGTGCCTGTATGCATACATGTGAGTGTTCCTGTTTGAGTATGTGTTTGTGTATGAGTGCATGTATGCATACATGTGAGTGTTCCTGTTTGAGTATGTGTTTGTGTATGAGTGCCTGTATGCATACATGTGAGTGTTACTGTTTGAGTATGTGTTTGTGTATGAGTGCATGTATGCATACATGTGAGTGTTACTGTTTGAGTATGTGTTTGTGTATGAGTGCCTGTATGCATACATGTTAGTGTTCCTGTTTATGTGTTTGTGTATGAGTGCATGTATGCATACATGTGAGTGTTACTGTTTGAGTATGTGTTTGTGTATGAGTGCATGTATGCATACATGTGAGTGTTACTGTTTGAGTATGTGTTTGTGTATGAGTGCATGTATGCATACATGTGAGTGTTACTGTTTGAGTATGTGTTTGTGTATGAGTGCCTGTATGCATACATGTTAGTGTTCCTGTTTATGTGTTTGTGTATGAGTGCATGTATGCATACATGTGAGTGTTACTGTTTGAGTATGTGTTTGTGTATGAGTGCCTGTATGCATACATGTGAGTGTTACTGTTTGAGTATGTGTTTGTGTATGAGTGCATGTATGCATACATGTTAGTGTTCCTGTTTATGTGTTTGTGTATGAGTGCCTGTATGCATACATGTGAGTGTTACTGTTTGAGTATGTGTTTGTGTATGAGTGCATGTATGCATACATGTGAGTGTTACTGTTTGAGTATGTGTTTGTGTATGAGTGCATGTATGCATACATGTGAGTGTTACTGTTTGAGTATGTGTTTGTGTATGAGTGTATGTATGCATACATGTGAGTGTTCCTGTTTATGTGTTTGTGTATGAGTGCATGTATGCATACATGTGAGTGTTCCTGTTTGAGTATGTGTTTGTGTATGAGTGCATGTATGCATACATGTGAGTGTTACTGTTTATGTGTTTGTGTATGAGTGCATGTATGCATACATGTGAGTGTTACTGTTTGAGTATGTGTTTGTGTATGAGTGCCTGTATGCATACATGTTAGTGTTCCTGTTTATGTGTTTGTGTATGAGTGCATGTATGCATACATGTGAGTGTTCCTGTTTGAGTATGTGTTTGTGTATGAGTGTATGTATGCATACATGTGAGTGTTCCTGTTTATGTGTTTGTGTATGAGTGCATGTATGCATACATGTGAGTGTTCCTGTTTGAGTATGTGTTTGTGTATGAGTGCATGTATGCATACATGTGAGTGTTCCTGTTTATGTGTTTGTGTATGAGTGCCTGTATGCATACATGTGAGTGTTCCTGTTTATGTGTTTGTGTATGAGTGCATGTATGCATACATGTGAGTGTTACTGTTTGAGTATGTGTTTGTGTATGAGTGCATGTATGCATACATGTGAGTGTTACTGTTTGAGTATGTGTTTGTGTATGAGTGCCTGTATGCATACATGTGAGTGTTCCTGTTTATGTGTTTGTGTATGAGTGCATGTATGCATACATGTGAGTGTTACTGTTTGAGTATGTGTTTGTGTATGAGTGCCTGTATGCATACATGTGAGTGTTCCTGTTTATGTGTTTGTGTATGAGTGCATGTATGCATACATGTGAGTGTTACTGTTTGAGTATGTGTTTGTGTATGAGTGCCTGTATGCATACATGTGAGTGTTACTGTTTGAGTATGTGTTTGTGTATGAGTGCATGTATGCATACATGTGAGTGTTCCTGTTTATGTGTTTGTGTATGAGTGCATGTATGCATACATGTGAGTGTTACTGTTTGAGTATGTGTTTGTGTATGAGTGTATGTATGCATACATGTGAGTGTTACTGTTTGAGTATGTGTTTGTGTATGAGTGTATGTATGCATACATGTGAGTGTTCCTGTTTATGTGTTTGTGTATGAGTGTATGTATGCATACATGTGAGTGTTACTGTTTGAGTATGTGTTTGTGTATGAGTGCCTGTATGCATACATGTGAGTGTTACTGTTTGAGTATGTGTTTGTGTATGAGTGCCTGTATGCATACATGTGAGTGTTCCTGTTTATGTGTTTGTGTATGAGTGCATGTATGCATACATGTGAGTGTTCCTGTTTATGTGTTTGTGTATGAGTGCATGTATGCATACATGTGAGTGTTACTGTTTGAGTATGTGTTTGTGTATGAGTGCATGTATGCATACATGTGAGTGTTACTGTTTATGTGTTTGTGTATGAGTGCCTGTATGCATACATGTGAGTGTTACTGTTTGAGTATGTGTTTGTGTATGAGTGCATGTATGCATACATGTGAGTGTTACTGTTTGAGTATGTGTTTGTGTATGAGTGTATGTATGCATACATGTGAGTGTTCCTGTTTATGTGTTTGTGTATGAGTGTATGTATGCATACATGTGAGTGTTCCTGTTTATGTGTTTGTGTATGAGTGCATGTATGCATACATGTGAGTGTTACTGTTTGAGTATGTGTTTGTGTATGAGTGCATGTATGCATACATGTGAGTGTTACTGTTTGAGTATGTGTTTGTGTATGAGTGCATGTATGCATACATGTGAGTGTTACTGTTTGAGTATGTGTTTGTGTATGAGTGCCTGTATGCATACATGTGAGTGTTCCTGTTTATGTGTTTGTGTATGAGTGCCTGTATGCATACATGTGAGTGTTACTGTTTGAGTATGTGTTTGTGTATGAGTGCATGTATGCATACATGTGAGTGTTCCTGTTTGAGTATGTGTTTGTGTATGAGTGTATGTATGCATACATGTGAGTGTTCCTGTTTATGTGTTTGTGTATGAGTGTATGTATGCATACATGTGAGTGTTCCTGTTTGAGTATGTGTTTGTGTATGAGTGTATGTATGCATACATGTGAGTGTGCCTGTTTGAGTATGTGTTTGTGTATGAGTGTATGTATGCATACATGTGAGTGTTCCTGTTTATGTGTTTGTGTATGAGTGCATGTATGCATACATGTGAGTGTTACTGTTTGAGTATGTGTTTGTGTATGAGTGTATGTATGCATACATGTGAGTGTTCCTGTTTGAGTATGTGTTTGTGTATGAGTGCATGTATGCATACATGTGAGTGTTACTGTTTGAGTATGTGTTTGTGTATGAGTGCATGTATGCATACATGTGAGTGTTACTGTTTGAGTATGTGTTTGTGTATGAGTGCATGTATGCATACATGTGAGTGTTACTGTTTGAGTATGTGTTTGTGTATGAGTGCCTGTATGCATACATGTGAGTGTTCCTGTTTATGTGTTTGTGTATGAGTGCCTGTATGCATACATGTGAGTGTTACTGTTTGAGTATGTGTTTGTGTATGAGTGCATGTATGCATACATGTGAGTGTTACTGTTTGAGTATGTGTTTGTGTATGAGTGTATGTATGCATACATGTGAGTGTTCCTGTTTATGTGTTTGTGTATGAGTGTATGTATGCATACATGTGAGTGTTCCTGTTTATGTGTTTGTGTATGAGTGCATGTATGCATACATGTGAGTGTTCCTGTTTGAGTATGTGTTTGTGTATGAGTGTATGTATGCATACATGTGAGTGTTCCTGTTTATGTGTTTGTGTATGAGTGCATGTATGCATACATGTGAGTGTTACTGTTTGAGTATGTGTTTGTGTATGAGTGTATGTATGCATACATGTGAGTGTTCCTGTTTGAGTATGTGTTTGTGTATGAGTGCATGTATGCATACATGTGAGTGTTACTGTTTGAGTATGTGTTTGTGTATGAGTGCATGTATGCATACATGTGAGTGTTACTGTTTGAGTATGTGTTTGTGTATGAGTGCATGTATGCATACATGTGAGTGTTACTGTTTGAGTATGTGTTTGTGTATGAGTGCATGTATGCATACATGTGAGTGTTACTGTTTGAGTATGTGTTTGTGTATGAGTGCATGTATGCATACATGTTAGTGTTACTGTTTGAGTATGTGTTTGTGTATGAGTGTATGTATGCATACATGTGAGTGTTACTGTTTGAGTATGTGTTTGTGTATGAGTGCATGTATGCATACATGTGAGTGTTACTGTTTGAGTATGTGTTTGTGTATGAGTGCATGTATGCATACATGTGAGTGTTCCTGTTTATGTGTTTGTGTATGAGTGCCTGTATGCATACATGTGAGTGTTCCTGTTTATGTGTTTGTGTATGAGTGCCTGTATGCATACATGTGAGTGTTACTGTTTGAGTATGTGTTTGTGTATGAGTGCATGTATGCATACATGTGAGTGTTACTGTTTATGTGTTTGTGTATGAGTGCATGTATGCATACATGTGAGTGTTACTGTTTATGTGTTTGTGTATGAGTGCATGTATGCATACATGTGAGTGTTACTGTTTATGTGTTTGTGTATGAGTGCATGTATGCATACATGTGAGTGTTACTGTTTGAGTATGTGTTTGTGTATGAGTGCATGTATGCATACATGTGAGTGTTACTGTTTATGTGTTTGTGTATGAGTGCATGTATGCATACATGTGAGTGTTACTGTTTATGTGTTTGTGTATGAGTGCCTGTATGCATACATGTGAGTGTTCCTGTTTGAGTATGTGTTTGTGTATGAGTGTATGTATGCATACATGTGAGTGTTCCTGTTTATGTGTTTGTGTATGAGTGTATGTATGCATACATGTGAGTGTTCCTGTTTGAGTATGTGTTTGTGTATGAGTGTATGTATGCATACATGTGAGTGTTCCTGTTTATGTGTTTGTGTATGAGTGCATGTATGCATACATGTGAGTGTTACTGTTTGAGTATGTGTTTGTGTATGAGTGCATGTATGCATACATGTTAGTGTTACTGTTTGAGTATGTGTTTGTGTATGAGTGCCTGTATGCATACATGTGAGTGTTACTGTTTGAGTATGTGTTTGTGTATGAGTGCATGTATGCATACATGTGAGTGTTCCTGTTTGAGTATGTGTTTGTGTATGAGTGCCTGTATGCATACATGTGAGTGTTACTGTTTGAGTATGTGTTTGTGTATGAGTGCATGTATGCATACATGTGAGTGTTACTGTTTGAGTATGTGTTTGTGTATGAGTGCATGTATGCATACATGTGAGTGTTACTGTTTGAGTATGTGTTTGTGTATGAGTGTATGTATGCATACATGTGAGTGTTACTGTTTGAGTATGTGTTTGTGTATGAGTGTATGTATGCATACATGTGAGTGTTCCTGTTTATGTGTTTGTGTATGAGTGTATGTATGCATACATGTGAGTGTTACTGTTTGAGTATGTGTTTGTGTATGAGTGCATGTATGCATAGATGTGAGCATGTGCGTGTGAATGTGCCTGCATGATTGTATGTCTGTGTATGTGCACATGTGTGTGTTTAAGCATCTGCATGAAGACACATGCATGTGTGTGTGCATTTATAAGTCTGCTTGCATTCATATGCGTGTATTTGGGGATAAAAGCAGACAAATGTTTAATCTCTGACTCCCGTCCACTGGAGTGGAAGGCAAGGCTTTTGATTGTGAAAATGTAGAGAGAGGAACACATAATTTGACAGAAGAAAAATATCAAAGAGTTTTTTAATCCTGTCTGTGTCTGATTGCCCCCCCTCCCTCAAGAAGGGCTGTCTCTTTGGGTGGGGGGGGGCTGGTCCCACAGCACAGTGGGGGGTGCTCACTGCACCATGTAAACACCCCGCACACACACACACACACACACACAACACACAACACACATACACACATACACACATACACACACCTCAAGCCCACAAACCACCGTAGTGTTCAGCCAGAATGCACAGTGCTATTCCCAATGCAAGTAACCGACATCCCCACTGCATAATATACTTTTTTTTTTTTTATGTCTTTAGGTTTTTTTTTTTAGTTTTTATGATTAGGGGGTTTTTTGCTCTGCATTTTGTACTATGTGTGAGACACTGTGACCCCAGTTGGCCCATTGGGTCCCTGTGTCTTATGTCAGACATCCCTTTCCCTAAGTTCTGTCTCACTTAACCCCTGCCCTCCTCTTAAATTAAAATCATCAGAGAAGACTGAGCAGTGATGTCATGAGGATACCTTTGTGATGTCACTGCTGCACTGACAGGGCCGGTGCAGCACTCTGAGTCCTCAGGTCTCCTGAGCTAAACCACTTCATCCCTCCACCCCCAGCCCTCCATCTTTCCCTCGCTTAACCGTTTCATCCCTCCACTCCCAGCCCTCCATATTTCCCTCGCTTAAACACGAAAATGACTTGTGCCTGTTTCAGTGCAAGAGAAGGCAGCTGCAGCCCTATCTCCATGTACAGAGAGATGGTTCTCTCTCTGGCAGGCTCATTAAAAACCCCTGCTATCAGCCACACAGTCACGCTGTCCACCCTCATAAACCGTTCCGCCACTTCACATCGTCGCATCACAGCTTGCTCAGAGAAGAGCCTCTTCCTGTCTCAGTGCACTGACTGCTGGAAAAATTGCTTATTTACACGGAGCAGACAAGCTGCGGAGGAATAGCATGGTATTGTGGTTAGCACATTAGCACAGAGTACATGAGCTGTGGAGGAATAGCATGGTATTGTGGTTAGCACATTAACACAGAGTACATGAGCTGTGGAGGAATAGCATGGTATCGTGGTTAGCACATTAACACAGAGTACATGAGCTGTGGAGGAATAGCATGGTATCGTGGTTAGCACATTAACACAGAGTAAATGAGCTGTGGAGGAATAGCATGGTATCGTGGTCAGCACATTAGCAGAGAGTACATGAGCTGTGGAGGAATAGCATGGTATTGTGGTTAGCACATTAACACAGAGTACATGAGCTGTGGAGGAATAGCATGGTATCGTGGTTAGCACATTAACACAGAGTACATGAGCTGTGGAGGAATAGCATGGTATCGTGGTTAGCACATTAACACAGAGTACATGAGCTGTGGAGGAATAGCATGGTATCGTGGTTAGCACATTAACACAGAGTACATGAGCTGTGGAGGAATAGCATGGTATCGTGGTTAGCTCATTAACACAGAGTACATGAGCTGTGGAGGAATAGCATGGTATCGTGGTTAGCACATTAACACAGAGTACATGAGCTGTGGAGGAATAGCATGTCAGCACAGTGCAAATGGATTAGCTAATTAATGTGTATGGTGTAACAGATGTAAGACTACTGCTGTTCCTCACAAAAAAACAGGGAGGATGATGTGATTTCAGCACCTCTGAGAATACACATTGTGAATACCATAGCCTTAGCCTGTGATCTTTACTTATTATTTATTATCTTTATTTTTATTTCATATTTTTAATATTGTTAATAAATGGAGTCTCTTTGCACAAGAATTTCATACATTCCCACATTTTATAGAACATTGTTATGACATTAAAGCTGACTTTAACTTTTGACTTAAGCTGCTATAACCTTAGCCTGTGCTATTCACTTGCTTTAGCCTCAGCCTGAGTTCATTAGCTGCTTTAGCTTTAGCCTGTGGTCATTATCTGCTTTAGCCTTAGCCTGTGCTTGTTACCTTGCAAGTCATCGCAGACATTTACCCAAAATATCTATTCTTTTTATTGACTTTTTGTGAAGGATTTGTGTTTCAGGGGAGGTTGGAATATTGTTGGTGTTGAGTGCACAGTACAACAATTTCTATTTACCTGAAAGGAATTTCTGTGATAGAGATGGGAAGTGCTTCTCTGGAGACAGTGCTGACAGGAAGTTGTGTGATAGACAGCGCTTACAGGAAGAGGTGTGGTAGACTGCGCTAACAGGAAGAGGTGTGTTAGACAGCGCTAACAGGAAGAGATGTGGTAGACAGCGCTAACAGGAAGAGATGTGGTACACTGTGATAACAGGAAGAGGTGTGGTAGACAGTGATAACAGGAAGAGGTGTGGTACACTGTGATAACAGAAAGAGGTGTGGTAGACAGCGCTAACAGGAAGAGGTGTGGTACACTGTGATAACAGGAAGAGGTGTGGTAGACAGCGCTAACAGGAAGAGGTGTGGTAGACAGTGATAACAGGAAGAGGTGTGGTACACTGTGATAACAGAAAGAGGTGTGGTAGACAGCGCTAACAGGAAGAGGTGTGGTAGACAGTGATAACAGGAAGAGGTGTGGTACACTGTGATAACAGGAAGAGGTGTGGTAGACAGCGCTAACAGGAAGAGGTGTGGTACACTGTGATAACAGGAAGAGGTGTGGTACACTGTGATAACAGGAAGAGGTGTGGTAGACAGCACTAACAGGAAGAGGTGTGGTAGACAGCGCTAACAGGAAGAGGTGTGGTAGACAGCGCTAACAGGAAGAGGTGTGGTACACTGTGGTAACAGGAAGAGGTGTGGTACACTGTGATAACAGGAAGAGGTGTGGTAGACAGCACTAACAGGAAGAGGTGTGGTAGACAGCGCTAACAGGAAGAGGTGTGGTACACTGTGGTAACAGGAAGAGGTGTGGTAGACAGTGATAACAGGAAGAGGTGTGGTACACTGTGGTAACAGGAAGAGGTGTGGTAGACAGCGCTAACAGGAAGAGGTGTGGTAGACAGCGCTAACAGGAAGACGTGTGGTACACTGTGATAACAGGAAGAGGTGTGGTAGACAGCACTAACAGGAAGAGGTGTGGTAGACAGCGCTAACAGGAAGACGTGTGGTACACTGTGGTAACAGGAAGAGGTGTGGTAGACAGTGCTAACAGGAAGAGGTGTGGTAGACAGCGCTAACAGGAAGAGGTGTGGTAGACAGTGATAACAGGAAGAGGTGTGGTACACTGTGATAACAGGAAGAGGTGTGGCAGACAGCGTTGACTGAGCTGTGCTTTGAAGTCTGTATATTATTCTGGGAGATGGATCGGGTTTGTCAGTGTTTTCATTTCTCACTACAGGGGGCAAGAGCGCGGGGGTATGGGGGTGTGGGGGGTACAGTGACTGCCTGCCAGCGGGGGGTCTCAGCATTCCACGGTGAAGGGGGAAGCTGGGAGGGGCTGGAGCAGAGCCCTAACCCAGGCTGTGTGCTGGGGCTTCACACAGCTGCAGGGTGCGCCAGGGAACCACAGTCACATGCAAAACCTCCCTCCCAAAATCCCAGCAGGAAGCAAAAGTAATGAAATCAACATGCATTACGAGCTTCATTGCCCTGCCTACAAGACACATTATGCATCTGCTGAAAATGAACAAATTGTGACACAGCACAATTATCCATAATTGCCTTGATGAAGTGTGTCAGAATGCAGGGGTTCATTACCCTGAGAGACAGCAGGACCTCAGCAAATATCACAGAGTGCAGCATTTCTGAGCGTTCTTTCTGCCACGCGGCTGCGCAGAGCAGGCTGGAGCTTTGGGGAAAGCCAGCAGACCTCCCAGCCCCACTGCACATGAAAATTTTATGCTGCTAAATTTAAACTCAGACACACAGCAATGGCGGCTATCCAGTCTTGTGTCTGAATGAATGTTGAACGGAGCACAGACTTTCAAAGGGGGTGATCTGGGGAACAGGAGGGAGGTGCATGGGTGAGTGAGGTCATGGCGGGTACGTGCTTGGTCTTTCTGCAGTACTGTCTGTACCTGATCTGGACCTGCTTAGGCTACCCTATTGCCTCCCTACTGCTCTCTTCTGCCCTCTACTGCCCCTTACTGAGGGCAGTAGGATGTGAGTTCCTACCTTTTAACTTCTGACTTATACTGAAAGAGCAGTAAGTACAGACATGGCAAGCCCAAAGCCAAAGACACAGCATGTAGTGAATCAGTATGGACCTCACCAGCCAATCAGAGTCAAGAATAAAGCAGAAATGAAAAAGAAAGGGGCCTCTCTCTCTCTCACACACACACACTCACACACTCACACACACACAGACACTCTCCACACACCAGTTTCAGTGTCCATACTGTACCGCCTCACAGTTTTCCTCTGAACCTCCAAACATTCCTGTCTATCCCTGCAGGAAACTATAAAAATAAACTACATTAATACTGCATTCTGTTGACAACGAATAAGGCTAATAACTCATTACATTAGCACACACAATAGCTGATTAATATTCCATGAGGAAGACTGACCAAAGCAGATCATAACTGAATGATCTTAACAAAGAATGCACTAAGCAATAAACATATCATATTACATACATTAACACTGATTCTGAGCCATTAGACATTACATAATGATACCTTCAATCTTCATAAGAACCCCTGATACTGTCTTTATAATCAGTAATTTTGTTTGTCAGTCTTAATTAGTACAGTTGTTACGCTCTATATAATCAGTAAGTCTGTCAATCTGTGACAGACTTACTGATTATATGTACTAATTTGTACATATAATCAAATTAATACATTTGATTATATGTACATGCAAAACTCAATTAAAATGCACAGGCTTAGCAGGTGTTTGTTTATTATTCATTCATAGTGTGTGTTCGGTTGAATTTCCAGACTGAATTTTAAATGGCACTTTGAGTGAACGGCACATCACTGAATCATTTGCAGAGTGAACGGCATGTTGCTGAATTGTTTGCAGAGTGAACAGCACATTGCTAAATCGTTTGCTGAGTGAACGGCATGTTGCTGAATCATTTGCTGAGTGAACAGCATGTTGCTGAATCGTTTGCAGAGTGAACAGCATGTTGCTGAATCGTTTGCAGAGTGAACAGCATGTTGCTGAATTGTTTGCTGAGTGAAGAGCACGTCACTGAAGCGTTGCTCAGCAGAGAAGACTTCTCTTCCTTTTCTCAGTTGTTTTATTTCCTGAATGAATCCTTCAATGATGCAAACCAAAAATATCCACTGTGCATGGATCAAATCTGCAGACCACTGAAAATTTTAAAAAAATCTTCCATAATTAATTTTTATCAGAGCTGCAGCCATTTTTGTTACGGTTCATTACCATCTGTCTGCTGAATACAGAAGCACTCTAATGCCTCCTGCTCTCTGTCACATAAATAAAACAGCATCAACCAACATGCTAACACTAGCCTATGCTAAAATTACACAGCTGCTTCTACTTTGTGTGTTTGTATACTGCTATGATCCAACAAAATTTATGAATTCATCAATATATGAATTAACTTTTTGAATGTCAGATGGTTTTTAAAATGAAGTCTACACAGTTAGGGTCATTTTTACTTACCGTCAGAAACGGGAGTGACCTGTGTGCTGCGCAGATCGCAGCTGCTGCCTGAATTTTTTTGCAGCTCATTAGCATACCACCACCCATGCTAACCCGGACAAAACA
>JAFBMS010001299.1:0-5000 GCA_019788955.1 Albula glossodonta | reverse complement strand
TATAGCGCATATAGTGTGTGGTGTATTGTGTTTGTAGTGTGCTTGTATTGTAGAGTGTGTAGTGGGTGTGTAGTGCATAATATGTGTGTATTGTGTGTTATATGTAGCTTGTATGCAGTGTGTGGAGTGTACTTGTAATGTGTGTATTAAGTGATAAGCGTATGGTGCTTGTAGCGTGTGTAGTAATAGTGTGTACCTGCAGAGGCACCTCTCCGTTGTAATTCCTGCTCTTTGCGGTCCAGCTCAGCTGCCTTCCTCTCCAGCTCCTCCTGCTGCCTGTGGAGCTCTGCCTGCGCAGCAGCCACTGCCCCCTGGAGAGAAGGGCTAGGTTCAACCTCTGGGGCATGTGCATGTTAGCAGGTACATTAGCAGGTTTCTACATGTTAGCATGTTCTGCAGTTGTGTAAATGGGTGTTAGTATGTTCATTGGGGTGCTGATGCATACATGTTAACAGGTATTTTAACAGATTTTAGCAGGTACTGTATGTCAGATGTTTTGAAGTAAGTAGTGCCGTAGCAGGTATGATAAAGGGCGTGTTGGCAGGTATTTGTATGTTAGCAGGTGTTTGTATGTAAGTGGTGTGTAAGCGGGTATGTAAATCATGGTTCGTATGTAAATTTTGTATTAGCAGACGTGTTAGTGGGTACTTGGGTTATGTTACTGGTGTGTGCACGTAGACGTTATGTTAGCGGGCATGTTAGCAGCTGGGTCTCACCTGTGGGCTGGGCTCCTGTGAGGTGGGCAGTACAGCTGGCTGGGAAGGTGGTGTGGGGGCGGGGATCGTGGCAGCAGTTTGAATGCTCTAAAAGTGCAAGCACAAGCCTTACTCAGAGGAAAACAGGCATCACTCTTATTGGCTCAAATGGAGAAAAGCCCTACTCTAAGAGCAATACTTACCTATATGATATCATTTCATAATGATGTACTACACATTCAAAAAAGAGCTGCTTTACTGAACTGAATCTGTGTATGAATAATGAACCAGTGGCCAGCATCATGAGCATCGATAGCCATGGATGTGGCTGCAGGTGGAATGGGGTAGGGGTGCTCTCATGCTCCTGTTAGCAATCAGCACTTTGCAAAATAAGATTTTGCCTTTTTGACAGGGAGCTGTGGTCATCATCTGTGGCACATAACCTACAGCTGGTTTCAGACATCGATGCCAATGATCCTACCCGCTCATGGATTTGTTATTCACGTTGACAGTGAATTCCCTGAAACCATCTCTTTGGATCTGTAATACCTTGTAATGAAAGGGGAAAATACGATGCATATTTTTGATCAATTTTCACTTTACAGATAAAAGCATAATTCTATGGTGCACCGTCTTACCAAGGTAGTGTTTTCGGAGAAGGGGTTGAACTCTTCCACACGATCAGCAGCTGCAGCAGTAACTCTGTCACCGAGGGGTCCTGAAGAACAGGATTCCACCCAATGACCATAAAGACCACAGAATGATGATATGACAACACTATGACCATATGACCACACAAAAGACTGTGATGATCATGTTCTGAAGTACTGCAACCCAACACAAATTATTGCATTATCATAGTAAAGAAATGACATAACTCACAAACACTCTCACAAACGACTTTCCACACAGTATTTGTAAGTTCAGATACTTTATTATTCGACTAAGGAATCGCTAATAGTAATAAAAGTCATCTGTAAACAACTGTAGTTGTTATGAATAAAGGAAGACGTTGAAAATGTTCCTATTTTTTTTTTCATTCTTCATGTTCAATATTGATGGAGAGGCCTCATATAACAAGACTGCTTGTTGACTCCTTCCCTATCTGAATGAAGGCATATCGGCATATCGCTCTGTTCGGTGTTACGCGGCGCTCTCGGGGAACGGCAGGGTTTCATCATTCAACACCAAACGATATGACATCACAACATCAAACGAACCCAAATGCGCATGCCAATCTCATAAATTCCACATTTTTTAAATTATATTGAATAGTTAAATATGTGGCATGTTATTGTGCAAATTCGGGAATTCCCAAACCAGTAAGATTTCTCTCCAAGGAACTGACTGACTTGTTTTTGAGAAAAACTGTGACCACCCCCATTCATTATTATTGCCACTGTCCCACTGGAGTCTACATATATTTTCGCAAGGAATTATTTCATTCGTGAAGTACAGATTTCACACGGGTTATCTAGATAGTTACTCTGGCTTCAGGCTTTGAGAAGCGTGTTAATTCGGACAAGGTGTACGTTGAATCCATCATACATTTTACTATTTTGTTTATTGAGCAAACGGATTTGGTCTTCTTACAGCCACAGTAGTTTGAATATTTGCCGGTTTTAAGTAAGCCCAAACGACATTCCGGCAAATAGTACTCAATAACGTTTCAGGAAACTTCTATGAGTTGCCTTCCTATACTTGCGTAGGGGAGGGAGATCAGCAACCTAACATACCGGTTGAATAACATTCTACACGCAGCATTTTTCTAAGAAGGCAGGAAACGCTCAGTCGGAACCAAGTAAAAAGGCAACGTTTTAACCTAACTATGAGTATGTTGGTATTAATCACGAGGTTATAGCCTTTAGTTAATTTATTAGCTAATATGTATTCCACATATGTCTCTACTAAATGAAAGCTAAAATTGCTAGTTCTCGCGGAGACATTAGCTATTTGTATTACACGCGCTGTTCAGGAAATTAGGTAGCTGAAGTACTTAATTAGTCTCAGCAGATGTAGCTAGCTATACGGTAGTGTAATCAATTGGGACTGAGTACTAAACAGACGATTAATGTAGCTAGTTAGATACTACTACAGAACAATAAATTTACATATCCGTGTATTGCAAAACATCATACTCGCAGCACAACTTTAGTAGGAGTTCGATGATGCACAACGCAATAGGTTTTTCCTGCGGTTTTACTGTAAATTAGGTCCTAAACTAAATTAATTTCTATACAACCTGAAACCGATACAAGAGAAAAGCTCCACGTTCTTCTGATGTTGTAATTGGCAAATTTATACGACCAGTCAAAAGAGATTGGCTTCCGTCATGCCAATCAAGCCACGTCGCCAGTGCTGCCTTACCTGTGCTTGGCACAACCCATTTACCAACTCAACAGTTTCTGGATCTGATTCCGGCTGATAGCCTTTTAGTAATACAAAGTGTTCATGTGCGAATGAACTCCCGTACCTGGAAAGGATTAACATCCACTGGGTCTGCGAAAGGGTTGCTGTCAAATCCGGACATTATGTGGAAACAGGACCCCTCTTCTTAGCATAAACAAAAGCGACTCTCCCACTTCAAACTTCAGATCAGTTCTCCCTCCCGTCAAGCTTCGTGCGCAAGCGTTGTGACGTCACCATCGGATAGTCTCGGGTGAACCTAAGGCGGGCGTGCCGCCGACACCTGTGGAGATGATACACACCTGCCCTGCTTGTGACGCCGTGTCGTTCGACTTATCTTTACGTCAGTGGTGTTCAAAGCAGCACATACGGATGGCATATCTTGGCAGATTGATTCGTGCTCACCTCATGTTACTTTGATGACTTTCCTACTCTGAGGAGGAGTTCTGCACCCTGTGCTTGCTCCCCTGGTGGCAGTGTGCGCAGGTGTGCCCTGTGGAGCTGCATGGAGTGGGAGCTCTGGATTGGGTCAGGTTTCAACACCACACTGATCTGTCCTCACAGTTCTGCAGGATGTGCTTTCTGCTAGTCAGTGTGTGTGCACACACGCACACTCAGTACAGCTGACTTCGTGTAGCTAATCAGTGTCCGTCCATTTTTTTTTTTTTTTTTTTTTTTTTTTTTTCTCTCTCTCTCTCTCACACACGGGAGGCCTGTAGTCTTAAATGGGGACATCATTGGAGAGGGTATGAAATATACCAGTTTAAATTTAGCCAAAACTTGAAAAATCAATGCAAATAAACATCTTCAAATTGCATTCAGATTTTCATATTAAAACATTTATTTTTACAGAGGTTTTCCATCAAAATGATTTCCCTGCATGCACTGCTTCATGTTTCTACTTAACATGATGGTTTTCCACTCTTACCATTAACATGTGACTCATTAAATAACATTGTGTGTTCCTTAACTCTCCCCATTGTTAAGCAGGACAGGCTTGGATGTAACAGGGATTATACATTTTTAATAAAGTGGATCTTGAGCTATTGCATGAGTTACTACCGCATTGTACTGCTGGGCTGGACTCACTACCACATATTCACTTATTCATACAGTCACTCAACATGACAAATTTGCACATACAAACATGAATTCATCCACACTTTCACTCATTTCCTCAACTTTTTCACCAGTCCACATGTTCACACAGTCATTGTTTTAATTAAATGTTTGAATTTTTAAAATAATGGTTAATACTCAGGTATATGTTAAAAATAGTATATACACAACTCAAAATTTGCTGATCAAAAAGGAATTAAAAGTTAATTTTATCCATGAAAATTTAATCATAAAGTTAGATCAACAAAATAGTCACACTTTCCTAAGAAAAGGCTTTTACAAAGATTGCATTCTAAGAATGTTATAAATGCAGGCTCTTCAGAGCCACTATAACTATATAATATGACTATATAACTATAACTATATAATATGCATTTGCACAAGCTGAAGAAATATGTGGTGTTTTGCTTAGTTCTGAGATACAGTGACAGTACATGTGATTCAGAACAGAGCCCTGCTGACAGCAGGCCGGACCTGTGCTAGGACAACAGTGGCAGGGTGAACCTGTGCTTGCGCACCATGCCTGCGTCTGGCGCCCACACCTGGAACAGTCCTGCAGGCACGGACATCCTCCAGTGCGTTGTGTGCCTCGTATGTCTTGTTGAGGAAGAGGCTGACGAGGTGCTGCTGGGAGAACTCCTGACCGTGGTGTGTGCCAGGAGCTCCTTGCTGAGCAGGTATGTGTCCAGGAAGCCGGCAACAGCCGCTGCTGAAACTGGACCTGCAGAGAGAGCTCACACAGCGCTCTGGCCAGGACAGGGCAATCAAAGCGCTTAGCAT
>JAFBMS010001298.1:43788-63399 GCA_019788955.1 Albula glossodonta | reverse complement strand
AGTATCTGTGGTGGAGCTGAGTATCTGGTGCGTTTGCAGGATCTGTGGTGGAGCTGAGTATCTGGTGCGTGTGCAGTATCTGTGGTGGAGCTGAGTATCTGGTGTGTTTGCAGTATCTGTGGTGGAGCTGTGTGTATCTGGTGCGTTTGCAGTATCTGTGGTGGAGCTGAGTATCTGGTGCGTTTGCAGTATCTGTGGTGGAGCTGAGTGTATCTGGTGCGTTTGCAGTATCTGTGGTGGAGCTGAGTATCTGGTGCGTTTGCAGTATCTGTGGTGGAGCTGAGTATCTGGTGTGTTTGCAGTATCTGTGGTGGAGCTGTGTGTATCTGGTGCGTTTGCAGTATCTGTGGTGGAGCTGAGTATCTGGTGCGTTTGCAGTATCTGTGGTGGAGCTGTGTGTATCTGGTGCGTTTGCAGTATCTGTGGTGGAGCTGAGTGATCTGGTGCGTTTGCAGTATCTGTGGTGGAGCTGAGTATCTGGTGCGTTTGCAGTATCTGTGGTGGAGCTGAGTGTATCTGGTGCGTTTGCAGTATCTGTGGTGGAGCTGAGTATCTGGTGCGTTTGCAGTATCTGTGGTGGAGCTAAGTATCTGGTGCGTTTGCAGTATCTGTGGTGGAGCTGAGTATCTGGTGCGTTTGCAGTATCTGTGGTGGAGCTGTGTGTATCTGGTGCGTTTGCAGTATCTGTGGTGGAGCTGAGTATCTGGTGCGTTTGCAGTATCTTTGGTGGAGCTGTGTGTATCTGGTACGTTTGCAGTATCTGTGGTGGAGCTGAGTATCTGGTGTGTTTGCAGTATCTGTGGTGGAGCTGAGTGTATCTGGTGTGTTTGCAGTATCTGTGGTGGAGATAAGTATCTGGTGCGTTTGCAGTATCTGTGGTGGAGCTAAGTATCTGGTGCGTCTGCAGTATCTGTGGTGGAGCTGTGTGTATCTAGTGTGTTTGCAGTATCTGTGGTGGAGCTGAGTGTATCTGGTACGTTTGCAGTATCTGTGGTGGAGCTGAGTATCTGGTGCGTTTGCAGTATCTGTGGTGGAGCTGTGTGTATCTGGTGTGTTTGCAGTATCTGTGGTGGAGCTGAGTGTATCTGGTACGTTTGCAGTATCTGTGGTGGAGCTGAGTATCTGGTGCGTTTGCAGTATCTGTGGTGGAGCTGTGTGTATCTGGTGCGTTTGCAGTATCTGTGGTGGAGCTGAGTATCTGGTGCGTTTGCAGTATCTGTGGTGGAGCTGTGTGTATCTGGTGCGTTTGCAGTATCTGTGGTGGAGCTGAGTATCTGGTGCGTTTGCAGTATCTGTGGTGGAGCTGTGTGTATCTGGTGCGTTTGCAGTATCTGTGGTGGAGCTGAGTATCTGGTGCGTTTGCAGTATCTTTGGTGGAGCTGTGTGTATCTGGTACGTTTGCAGTATCTGTGGTGGAGCTGAGTATCTGGTGTGTTTGCAGTATCTGTGGTGGAGCTGAGTGTATCTGGTGTGTTTGCAGTATCTGTGGTGGAGCTGAGTATCTGGTGCGTTTGCAGTATCTGTGGTGGAGCTAAGTATCTGGTGCGTCTGCAGTATCTGTGGTGGAGCTGTGTGTATCTAGTGTGTTTGCAGTATCTGTGGTGGAGCTGAGTGTATCTGGTACGTTTGCAGTATCTGTGGTGGAGCTGAGTATCTGGTGCGTTTGCAGTATCTGTGGTGGAGCTGTGTGTATCTGGTGTGTTTGCAGTATCTGTGGTGGAGCTGAGTGTATCTGGTACGTTTGCAGTATCTGTGGTGGAGCTGTGTATCTGGTGTGTTTGCAGTATCTGTGGTGGAGCTGTGTGTATCTGGTGCGTTTGCAGTATCTGTGGTGGAGCTGAGTATCTGGTGCGTTTGCAGTATCTGTGGTGGAGCTGTGTGTATCTGGTGCATTTGCAGTATCTGTGGTGGAGCTGTGTGTATCTGGTGCGTTTGAAGTATCTGTGGTGGAGCTGTGTGTATCTGGTGCGTTTGAAGTATCTGTGGTGGAGCTGAGTATCTGGTGCGTTTGCAGTATCTTCTTTTTTGTTTTGTGTGAACCTGATTTTTCCCCAAATTTTTCCCAACCTGAACTCAACTGAACTTGTTGTCCTCACCGCAGCATTCGCTCTGCCGGCTTCCAGAGGAGAGGCGGAAACCGTGACTCTTCTGATTCATGTGACGGCAGTCTTGCTTCTATTCACACTGCAGCCACACCACTAATCGCATGCTGCATATGACGTTGGAGGATGACGCAGTCAGTGTACCCTCAGTTCGTGCTGCTACAGGCGCCCAGCATGGCAGAGCAGGTGCTACAGCAATGAAACCAGCAGACTTGGCCAGCTTACTCCCATCATCCCAGGCGAGGCTGGGCAAATCGTTGCCTTGCCAATGCGGACCTCCAGCCATAGCCAGCAATAGCGAGACCAGGATTCAAACCCCTGATCTCAGGGCTCCAAGGCAAACGTCTAGTATTTCCTGTTTCAAACATTTTTTTTTTTTGTACTTTATCACAATCAGCAGTCAATAAAATGTAAAAGCAACATGCATCAATCAGTACAAGCCAGAACAAACGGCTCAAGAGCGCCTCCTGGCTTCACTTTCATATTCTCCTCGCTGTCCCGCTGATTAATCTGTGAACCGACTCGCTGGACAATCACCAAACGCAGGACGATCACCAGGTACAGCCGGAATGCGGCAGCAGTTTAAACTGGACAGACCGAGGTGAAGGTAGGATTATGTCAACAGTGCCTTCAGTTATTTCATTAGCAAATTAAGTTAGGGGAATTTGGAGAAATATTAACGAATCTAAACAGAAATAAAGTAAGGACCCGAGGACACAGCCTGGAACTTCAGGGATCAGATACAGGAGCCATAATGGTTTCCATTTCGTGCAGTACCTTCCCCAGCCAGCCCTCGGAGAATCACACAGCACTTCCATATATAGAGTTCTTAAAAGCGGCCAATTTGCTGGGAAGTGTCAGCGCTTGCAGAGGCAGCAAGCATGGGGGGAGGCAACCTCCATTAAGCTGTCGCTCAGCGGAACGCGTTGGCTGCAGATTACATGCAGTAAAGAGTCTCCATAAACAACAAGCCTGTTTCCCCCGTCAAAGGGGAACCTCCGGTCTTTAGCGCACATTGTTGTCTTTGTGTGAGCTTAACAGTCATGACGCAGGGGGATAAAGAAAAGCTCTCCTCTTACTGAATGCCAGTCAGCCAGCTCCACATCGATGCCCCACTGCATTCACGGGAAACCTGATGCCCAGTGCTCCATTTTGTCACACTGGTGCAGAGAAGTGGCCAGTTTAATGTGCTTGTGCTGACTGGTGCCGTATTCCTCCTGATTCCTGAATACTGATATGAGCTGAATGGCTGAGGGGCATGGGAGTGCTGCAACTGTGTGAAAAGTGCTCACAAAAACACTTAAACACACAACACACACACTTACACACACACATACACACTCACACACACCACACAGACTTACACACACTCTCACACACACACAAACACTCACTCACACACACTTACACACATACACAAAAACACACTCACACACTTACACTCACACACACACTCCCTCATTTACACACACACACACTTACACACACCACACAAACACACACACACTTACACAATCACACACACACATACACCACACACCCTCACACACACACACACACACACTTACAAACACACATACACACGAACACTCACACACTCACAAACACACACACACAAACACACATCCGAACACTCACACACACTCACACCCTCACACACAAAAACAATCACAAACACACTCACATGCACTCACATAATAATTCGTCCTGATCGCCTCACCTTGCACACTCGCGCGATGCGTGACACAATGGTGTTGTCAAAGAACTCAAATTCCTTCCCTGCTTCGCTGAAGAAGAAATAAATCTTGTCATCGTCGCCGACTGGGTTTCCCTGGGGAAGGCTCTCTTGGATGTAGGCCGAGCCCACAAAAGCTGGATCTGAAACACAGAGAGAGCAGTGAGAGTGAGCAGGAGTGCATTGCAATGGTTAGGGAGCTGGGCTTTTAGCTCAGAGGTTACAGTGTAGTGTAATGGTTAGGGAGCTGGGCTTGTAGCTCAGAGGTTACAGTGTCGTGTAATGGTTAGGGAGCTGGGCTTGTAGCTCAGAGGTTACAGTGTAGTATAATGGTTAGGGAGCTGGGCTTGTAGCTCAAGGGTTACAGTGTAGTGTAATGGTTAGGGAGCTGGGCTTGTAGCTCAGAGGTTACAGTGTAGTATAATGGTTAGGGAGCTGGGCTTGTAGCTCAGAGGTTACAGTGTAGTATAATGGTTAGGGAGCTGGGCTTGTAGCTCAGAGGTTACAGTGTAGTATAATGGTTAGGGAGCTGGGCTTGTAGCTCAGAGGTTACAGTGTAGTATAATGGTTAGGGAGCTGGGCTTGTAGCTCAGAGGTTACAGTGTAGTATAATGGTTAGGGAGCTGGGCTTGTAGCTCAGAGGTTACAGTGCAGTATAATGGTTAGGGAGCTGGGCTTGTAGCTCAGAGGTTACAGTGTAGTATAATGGTTAGGGAGCTGGGCTTGTAGCTCAGAGGTTACAGTGTAGTATAATGGTTAGGGAGCTGGGCTTGTAGCTCAGAGGTTACAGTGTAGTATAATGGTTAGGGAGCTGGGCTTGTAGCTCAGAGGTTACAGTGTAGTGTAATGGTTAGGGAGCTGGGCTTGTAGCTCAGAGGTTACAGTGTAGTATAATGGTTAGGGAGCTGGGCTTGTAGCTCAGAGGTTACAGTGTAGTATAATGGTTAGGGAGCTGGGCTTGTATCTCAGAGGTTACAGTGTAGTGTAATGGTTAGGGAGCTGGGCTTGTAGCTCAGAGGTTACAGTGTAGTGTAATGGTTAGGGAGCTGGGCTTGTAGCTCAGAGGTTACAGTGTAGTGTAATGGTTAGGGAGCTGGGCTTGTAGCTCAGAGGTTACAGTGTAGTGTAATGGTTAGGGAGCTGGGCTTGTAGCTCAGAGGTTACAGTGTAGTGTAATGGTTAGGGAGCTGGGCTTGTAGCTCAGAGGTTACAGTGTAGTGTAATGGTTAGGGAGCTGGGCTTGTAGCTCAGAGGTTACAGTGTAGTGTAACGGTTAGGGAGCTGGGCTTGTAGCTCAGAGGTTACAGTGTAGTGTAATGGTTAGGGAGCTGGGCTTGTAGCTCAGAGGTTACAGTGTAGTGTAATGGTTAGGGAGCTGGGCTTGTAGCTCAGAGGTTACAGTGTAGTGTAATGGTTAGGGAGCTGGGCTTGTAGCTCAGAGGTTACAGTGTAGTGTAATGGTTAGGGAGCTGGGCTTGTAGCTCAGAGGTTACAGTGTAGTGTAATGGTTAGGGAGCTGGGCTTGTAGCTCAGAGGTTACAGTGTAGTGTAATGGTTAGGGAGCTGGGCTTGTAGCTCAGAGGTTACAGTGTAGTGTAATGGTTAGGGAGCTGGGCTTGTAGCTCAGAGGTTACAGTGTAGTGTAATGGTTAGGGAGCTGGTCTTGTAGCTCAGAGGTTACAGTGTAGTGTAATGGTTAGGGAGCTGGGCTTGTAGCTCAGAGGTTACAGTGTAGTGTAATGGTTAGGGAGCTGGGCTTGTAGCTCAGAGGTTACAGTGTAGTGTAATGGTTAGGGAGCTGGGCTTGTAGCTCAGAGGTTACAGTGTAGTGTAATGGTTAGGGAGCTGGGCTTGTAGCTCAGAGGTTACAGTGTAGTGTAATGGTTAGGGAGCTGGGCTTGTAGCTCAGAGGTTACAGTGTAGTATAATGGTTAGGGAGCTGGGCTTGTAGCTCAGAGGTTACAGTGTAGTATAATGGTTAGGGAGCTGGGCTTGTAGCTCAGAGGTTACAGTGTAATGTAATGGTTAGAGAGCTGGGCTTGTAGCTCTGAGGTTACAGTGTGGTATAATTGTTATGGATAGGTGGGTTCACATGATTGCTTCACTAAATATCCATCTGTATACATGCATTTTCGGATTAAAATCACAGCTGTGTAAGTTACTTTGAGTCAGAAAGTTTGTTTGATGCCAAAACATAGTTTAAGGAGTGCGGTACATGCTGAGCTTTTCCTGGTGTAGTTCAGGGATGAAAATAGAGGTAAAACCATCGTGACTTTATGCATAGGGAAGTTAGGGAGCTGAAGCAGACAATGATTTTTGCATATTCTGAGCTTCTAAATTTTCCATAATTTTAAGTCAAATGATGAAACTGGTGAGTGACACACTCACAATTGTGACAAAAAGCTTTCTGATGATGCTTATACTGTGGCAGTAGAGAGAGGCAGGATCTTCCCTAATTGAGCTCACATGTTACTGTGGGCTGATCTGAGATGGAGTAAGATCAGATGGCCTTCTGGGTAATGGAGACCAGCAGGGTCTGTGGTCATGGCGATGCCCAGCGACCTGTTTGATCTACATGTGGTTGGGCCGATAAGGCGGCCGTCGCACAGTGAAACAGCTACTCTGCCCCCTCCTCCTTCATGGCTCCTGTTTCTGGCTGCTTATCTCTGCTGCTGAAGGCGAAGAGGAGGAGGGCCAGACCACACTGATTACCTTGAAGCCAATTCAGGGAGTTCTCTGTCTTCAGGGCGGGACCATGGCCCAGGCTCTTGTAGATGATTGGTTCATTTCCCTGGAAGTTGCTGACGGTGCCGGCGTAAAGCTCTCCATCTGAAACGCGAGAGAGGAGGCGCATGGGGTCACAGAGGTCACACACATGCACACCTGAGGCTAAAAGAGTCAAACAGGTACACGGGCTAATTAGACAGGGTCTGCCAATCAAAGCCTCTGTTTTCAGGTTGGCTATTACCTACCTCAAGACGGCAAATCCAAAATATGTAATATACATATCTGTCAGAATAGAGTGCAACTTCTGTTCTTTAAGTTGAACACAGAGGTGTGTAAATCTAAGGAATTCAATAAATACATTTACCACAGTTGTCTGTCTGCTCATGATGGCGGGGGGTTTATATGCGCGGTGTCTCTGTGCTTACCGACCATGATGGCGGGGGGTTTATATGCGCGGTGTCTCTGTGCTTACCGACCATGATGGCGGGGTGTTTATATGCGCGGTGTCTCTGTGCTTACCGAACATGATGGCGGGGTGTTTATATGCGCGGTGTCTCTGTGCTTACCGACCATGATGGCGGGGGGTTTATATGCGCGGTATCTCTGTACTTACCGACCATGATGGCGGGGTGTTTATATGCGCGGTGTCTCTGTGCTTACCGACCATGATGGCGGGGGGTTTATATGCGCGGTGTCTCTGTGCTTACCGACCATGATGGCGGGGTGTTTATATGCGCGGTGTCTCTGTGCTTACCGACCATGATGGCGGGGTGTTTATATGCGCGGTGTCTCTGTGCTTACCGACCATGATGGCGGGGTGTTTATATGCGCGGTGTCTCTGTGCTTACCGACCATGATGGCGGGGTGTTTATATGCGCGGTGTCTCTGTGCTTACCGACCATGATGGCGGGGGGTTTATATGCGCGGTGTCTCTGTGCTTACCGACCATGATGGCGGGGTGTTTATATGCGCGGTGTCTCTGTGCTTACCGACCATGATGGCGGGGTGTTTATATGCGCGGTGTCTCTGTGCTTACCGACCATGATGGCGGGGGGTTTATATGCGCGGTGTCTCTGTGCTTACCGACCATGACGGCGGGGTGTTTATATGCGCGGTGTCTCTGTGCTTACCGACCATGATGGCGGGGTGTTTATATGCGCAGTGTCTCTGTGCTTACCAACCATGATGGCGGGGTGTTTATATGCGCGGTGTCTCTGTGCTTACCGACCATGATGGCGGGGTGTTTATATGCGCGGTGTCTCTGTGCTTACTGACCATGATGGCGGGGTGTTTATATGCGCGGTGTCTCTGTGCTTACCGACCATGATGGCGGGGTGTTTATATGCGCGGTGTCTCTGTGCTTACCGACTTTGATGACGGGGGTTTTATATGCGCGGTATCTCTGTACTTACCTACCATGATGACGGGGGTTTTATATGCGCGGTATCTCTGTACTTACCGACCATGATGGCGGGGGGTTTATATGCGCGGTGTCTCTGTGCTTACCAACCATGATGGCGGGGGGTTTATATGCGCGGTGTCTCTGTACTTACCGACCATGATGGCGGTGGATTTGTACTCCGGGTTGAAGGGGCAGCGGCTCCGCCCATCCTCCGTTAGGATGCTCCCCGCAGCGTTTCGGCCCAGAGAAAAGTCTGAGGTGTTCTGTGAGGCACAGACCGGAAGCACTGTGAGACTCTTAGGCTGTCAGGAGATGCATGCAGGAGCTTTGAGAAATCTCTGCCCTTTTGTATCCTAATGGGCATAAGCATAAAGATTCTTCTCTCCTATTGGCTGTGAACATGAAGCTGGCTCCTCCACTTTGTCTCCTATTGGCTGATAGCATGAAGCTGGCTCCTCCACTGTGTCTCCTATTGGCTGATAGCATGAAGCTGGCTCCACCCCTTTGTCATCTGCTGACTGTGATCATGGACACTGCGCTGCCCTGTCATGTGACTTTGCACTGCCCTGTCATGTGACACTGCGCTGCCCTGTCATGTGACTCTGCACTGCCCTGTCATGTGACTCTGCACTGCCCTGTCATGTGACACTGCGCTGCCCTGTCATGTCCTCTCCTATCCTGTCAAACTCCTTCCAGTGTGCTCCATTATTATAATCCAGTTAACGCTGATGACTACATAATAAAGGAGTAATGGGTATTTTTCTCCCAAATGTCTCACCACAGGCACATGACAGAGCCAGTGCAGGGCCTCAGCAGTCAGCTGGGCTCTGCGCAGGGTCCTGACTAAAGCGCTGGGTTCTGCGCCGGGTCCTGACTAAAGCGCTGGGCTCTGCGCGGGGTCCTGACTAAAGCGCTGGGTTCTGCGCAGGGTCCTGACTAAAGCGCTGGGTTCTGCGCAGGGTCCTGACTAAAGCGCTGGGTTCTGCGCGGGGTCCTGACTAAAGCGCTGGGCTCTGCGCGGGGTCCTGACTAAAGCGCTGGGCTCTGCGCAGGGTCCTGACTAAAGCGCTGGGCTCTGCGCGGGGTCCTGACTAAAGCGCTGGGCTCTGCGCGGGGTCCTGACTAAAGCGCTGGGCTCTGCGCAGGGTCCTGATTAAAGCGCTGGGCTCTGCGCCGGGTCCTGACTAAAGCGCTGGGCTCTGCGCGGGGTCCTGACTAAAGCGCTGGGTTCTGTGCCGGGTCCTGACTAAAGCGCTGGGCTCTGCGCGGGGTCCTGACTAAAGCGCTGGGTTCTGCGCGGGGTCCTGACTAAAGCGCTGGGCTCTGCGCCGGGTCCTGACTAAAGCGCTGGGCTCTGCGCCGGGTCCTGACTAAAGCGCTGGGCTCTGCGCGGGGTCCTGACTAAAGCGCTGGGCTCTGCGCGGGGTCCTGACTAAAGCGCTGGGCTCTGCGCGGGGTCCTGACTAAAGCGCAGCGGTAAAGAGGAGGATGTCTGGATGTCTGGAAACCTGGTTCAGAGGTTGAGCTTTAGACACAGGTCCTGCAGTAGGGAGGCCAGCCAGGAGGGGAGAGTGAGGTGGGAGCAGCAGACTGCACCAGGGAAACGCAGGACAGCTCATTTCCGCCCCCTCCAGAAAGCCCTTGTTATTCCACTTAGCCTTGCAGGAGCACTCCCCCTCACACCCTCGGTCCAATTACACCCATTCACAGTGCTCTGCACCCTTCAGTGAGTCCCACTAACCACTAACCCCTTTCATCAGCATGTCATGCTTCAAAAAGCAGCTCAAAAACCATTAAAGCAGCCAGCCAAACAGTAGAAAGGAAACCTGTTCCAGCAACACAAAACAAGTCACCTACAGGGCATAGGAAATCAATAACATACACAGCAATGTGCGGTGAAAAGGAGCACAAACAGCGAAGAAACCAGAGCAGGGAATAACAGCTGGCCTTACCCTTCTGAAACGCTTTCTTTAACTGAGTATGAGAACTCGACCACAGTGTCAGGGATGCAAGCTAAATGGCTTTTCATCCAAAGACTTCATCACCAAATCCTCTGATACAGCAAGCATTCTTCAAACATAAGGTTTGCTCTCATTCTTTTTTAATTATATTAATTACAATAATAACAACGACCATGATGGTTTTGTTTGACTTTGTATTTTGACTTTCCTCTCTATTGTACAGGCCACTGATGGGAGAGCGAGGAGCCATTAAAACCAAAAAGGAGCTGAGCCACTGTCAGCTAACAGTCACACAGTGATTTTAACCAATCATAATGCTAAATTCACAATGATTTTAACCAATCAGAATGCTAAATTCACAATGATTTTAACCAATCATAATGCTAAATTCACAATGATTTTAACCAATCAGAATGCTAAATTGCATTCATGCGTTTGGGAGACATCCCTATGCACAGCGTGTCATTTTTGCACATTATCCCTTTACACAGCTGGACGTTGACTGACTCTGTGAGAGGTGAGGTTCCTTACTCAAGGGCTGTGCCCTGCAGAGGAATCACACCTGCAAACCCTGTTTCACGAAGGAAAGCACAATTGTCTTATTGGTTCAGACAAGTCAGTGTCATTGTAGCTCAGCCCGTTATGAGGTTGGTGAAACCCCAGGCTCCTGTCTCCAGTGTCCGTGTGCTTGAGTTCGGTGGCACACTTACGATGTACACACACAGCGGGCTGAAGGCGTATGTTCCACAGGCATACAGGTGAGTGCTGTTCAGCCGCAGCAAAATTTTGATGTAGTTGAAGCAGTCCGTCTATATAAAAACACAAAGAGCAGACGCAGTGCGGGGTTAAACCACTCCGTCAGGACAACCATTCTGAGCCCAGCTATGAGCCCACTCATCTGTTCTGTTTCCTCACTACTCCCGCACTTCACAAGCCATTTCCAGCATTTAGTCCCCTAAAACATCTCTTCGCTAAGCACACTCAGCTACTTAACTTTTTTCCTTTTCTGTGATTCTATTTATTCATAAGAACAGTTCATTATGTTAATTCATGAGAAGATTCCACCTTTTCCCACTGTCATTTAGGAGACATTAGAGGCATCTTTCTGGCTCCTCATAGCTGCCCTGTCATCGCCATTTTGACTCCCCTAAGCAAGGCACCTGTACAGCTGCACAGCTGAGGCAGAAACCAGGCTTCTGAGAGCCAGACGTTCTGTTCACCCTGATCCAAGCTTTGATAATATCTGAGCACCTTTCCCAGGACAACCACGAGCAGAAAGACCCCCTGCAGTGAGACAGTGTTCCCTGAAATATCATGCTGAGCTAGTCTGACTACACTACTAAAAACAACTCCTTCTTCTGGCTTATATTTCACAATGTCAAAGCGTAGTTACTGTTGGCTGTACTCACCATACCGACCCCCCCCCCCATGACTCTGAGTTTGAGTAAAATCTGCAGGGCCTCAGTTTGCTTTTTTCCTATGAGCATCACATTAGTATACATATTTTCATAAATCTGTTTGCAGAAAAATATGGAGATGCACATTTTCACAGCAGCTGAGGTTAAGGACAGAGCTGTCCATCTGCAGGCCTGGAGGGGGGAGCGTTTGTAGGTATTCTGTCCAGCCGTAGCCAAACCACCTGATTTGACTGATTAGCTCTCCTCCTGACCCAGGGATACATTAATTAGTGAAATCAGGTAATGTAGAATGTGTTTGGAGAAAAGCCCTGCAGACACGCTGACTCCTGACACCTGGCATCCAACAGCCCTTCTTAGCGGTTGTAGGGTTGATGTGGTTTCTGTCCTCTCTTACAGATTGTTATCATTGGAGAGTCAGCAAAACCTTCAGGGCCCCCTCACCTGCAGGTCTTTCCCTTTGAAGCTGCACTCGTTTCTCTTGTTGTCTGGAGTGCTCCATGTCAGCTGTGTGGGAAAGAGAAGAAAGGGCTGGTAAAGGAGGGGAAAACCATGATATGAGTAGTTACGGGTAGTCAGTGGAGGATGGATAGTGTTGAGCTGTATTGTGAAGGGTGCACTCAGTATACAGGTGAATAGTAAAGGGTGCACTCACTATACAGGTGAATAGTAAAGGGTGCACTCAGTGTGGAGGTGAATAGTAAAGGGTGCACTCACTATACAGGTGAATAGTAAAGGGTGCACTCACTATACAGGTGAATAGTAAAGGGTGCACTCACTATACAGGTGAATGGTAAAGGGTGCACTCAGTGTGGAGGTGAATGGTAAAGGGTGCACTCAGTGTGGAGGTGAATAGTAAAGGGTGCACTCAGTGTGGAGGTGAATAGTAAAGGGTGCACTCAGTGTGGAGGTGAATGGTAAAGGGTGCACTCACTATACAGGTGAATAGTAAAGGGTGCACTCACTATACAGGTGAATGGTAAAGGGTGCACTCAGTGTGGAGGTGAATGGTAAAGGGTGCACTCAGTGTGGAGGTGAATAGTAAAGGGTGCACTCAGTGTGGAGGTGAATAGTAAAGGGTGCACTCAGTGTGGAGGTGAATGGTAAAGGGTGCACTCAGTGTGGAGGTGAATAGTAAAGGGTGCACTCAGTGTGGAGGTGAATAGTAAAGGGTGCACTCAGTGTACAGGTGAATGGTAAAGGGTGCACTCAGTGTGGAGGTGAATAGTAAAGGGTGCACTCACTATACAGGTGAATAGTAAAGGGTGCACTCAGTGTGGAGGTGAATGGTAAAGGGTGCACTCAGTGTGGAGGTGAATAGTAAAGGGTGCACTCAGTGTGGAGGTGAACAGTAAAGGGTGCACTCACTATACAGGTGAATAGTAAAGGGTGCACTCAGTGTGGAGGTGAATAGTAAAGGGTGCACTCACTATACAGGTGAATAGTAAAGGGTGCACTCACTATACAGGTGAATAGTAAAGGGTGCACTCACTATACAGGTGAATGGTAAAGGGTGCACTCAGTGTGGAGGTGAATGGTAAAGGGTGCACTCAGTGTGGAGGTGAATAGTAAAGGGTGCACTCAGTGTGGAGGTGAATAGTAAAGGGTGCACTCAGTGTGGAGGTGAATGGTAAAGGGTGCACTCACTATACAGGTGAATAGTAAAGGGTGCACTCACTATACAGGTGAATGGTAAAGGGTGCACTCAGTGTGGAGGTGAATGGTAAAGGGTGCACTCAGTGTACAGGTGAATAGTAAAGGGTGCACTCATTGTACAGGTGAATAGTAAAGGGTGCACTCAGTGTGGAGGTGAATGGTAAAGGGTGCACTCAGTGTGGAGGTGAATAGTAAAGGGTGCACTCAGTGTGGAGGTGAATAGTAAAGGGTGCACTCAGTGTGGAGGTGAATAGTAAAGGGTGTACTCAGTGTGGAGGTGAATAGTAAAGGGGACGTCATTAGCGTAGTAGCACTGGTAAGCGATCCTCCAAGGAGACTCACGTTCCTCTGCCGCACCCCCTGGCTGATATCGGAGAGGCTGAGGGCGAAGAAGGTCTCTCTGGCTCCCACGTACAGCATATCGTCTTCCGTGCTCAGGAGCAGAGACGTGTAATTGAAGATACCGTCTGCCGAGAATCTCCTGGCTGACCTCTCTTTTGCATCTGAGGGAGAGGGTGGGGGGGGGGATGGAGGAGAAAGGTAGATGAAGAGAATAACAGAGGGAGTCATAGACAGGGAGAGAGAGGGAGAGAGAGAGAAAAAGGTGGAGGAGAGAGAGGTACAGTCAGAGACATGCTTATTAACATAGAGAGGACTGTGTATCTCTTTAGCAGTCCTGCTACACACAGAAATAACAGTAATATCAGCATGACCAAAATTAACAGCACAGATATCAAAATATTTTAAAAGGAGAACCACTGTGCCACACAACAACCCCGAGCCCCACTAACATTCAGGATGCAGTGTGGGCTTACTTTAGTAGAAGATGCCTGAAAATCTGTTCTGTTTGTTTCCATGACAGCAGTAGCCTGTTGCCTTAAAGGTCCACCCCAGCCAAAGTTAAGCCCTGATTTTAAAACAGAAAATGCTCATAACATGGAGGCAGAGGGCAGTGATGCAGGACTTTGCTGAACTTGTTGTAAAACTAAAGCCCCCTCAGTACCTTTGAGTGTAGCTACATCACATCTGAGATGCATGTAGGAACTTACATCATCATGGCTAATCTTTTCAGGAGGAAGTCAGAAAATTGACTTTTACAGTTAGTGTGATGTTGTTCTGGCAGGACATACACTTAAGCATGGTTTAGCAGGAGGTGCCATTTAGCATGGTTTAGCAGGAGGTGCCCTTTAGCATGGTTTAGCAGGGGGAGCACTTTAGCATGGTTTAGCAGGAGGTGACATTTAGCATGGTTTAGCAGGGGGAGCACTTTAGCATGGTTTAGCAGGAGGTGCCCTTTAGCATGGTTTAGCAGGAGGTGCCCTTTAGCATGGTTTAGCAGGGGGAGCACTTTAGCATGGTTTAGCAGGAGGAGCACTTTAGCATGGTTTAGCAGGAGGAGCACTTTAGCATGGTTTAGCAGGAGGTGCCCTTTAGCATGGTTTAGCAGGAGGAGCACTTTAGCATGGTTTAGCAGGAGGTGCCATTTAGCATGGTTTAGCAGGAGGAGCACTTTAGCATGGTTTAGCAGGAGGTGCCCTTTAGCATGGTTTAGCAGGGGGAGCACTTTAGCATGGTTTAGCAGGAGGTGCCCTTTAGCATGGTTTAGCAGGAGGAGCACTTTAGCATGGTTTAGCAGGAGGTGCCATTTAGCATGGTTTAGCAGGAGGAGCACTTTAGCATGGTTTAGCAGGAGGTGCCCTTTAGCATGGTTTAGCAGGGGGAGCACTTTAGCATGGTTTAGCAGGAGGTGCCCTTTAGCATGGTTTAGCAGGGGGAGCACTTTAGCAGGACGTGTGCTTTTACAGGATGTATGGTTTAATTACAGCTCTGATCAGAGAGCCATTTATACCAACCACAACCCACCACACCCCCCTGAGGGCTTTACTGGGGGATATTTTGATTACATGAACTAGTGCAGAGAGACACTGAGCCTACTGTATTCACAGTCATTAGAAACAATCTATCAAACAGGCTCCTAATTCCCCTGTTAGCCGTTAGCATATCTAATGTTGCGTGGTGCAGAGATAGCTCGCGTTTCCCCTCCAGGTCTCATGTGGTCAGAATAAAGGGGCATGGGGCTTTATCTGATTCATGTTATACCTCAGCCAGACTCATTAGGCCTGAGACCACTGTCTGCTAGCATGAGGTACAGCAAGATCAGCCCCAGAGCACCACAAACTATCTGTGAGCTTACAGCAGTCTTTACATATGAGTGAGTCTGTGTGTATGTGTGTCCTGTGTGTGTGTGTGTGAGTGAGTCTGTGTGCATGTGTGTCCTGTGTGTGTGTGTGAGTGAGTCTGTGTGTATGTGTGTCCTGTGTGTGTGTGTGAGTGAGTCTGTGTGTATGTGTGTGTGTGTGTGTGTGTGTGTGTGTGTGTGTGTGAGTCTCTGTGTGTGTGTATGTGTGTCCTGTGTGTGTGTGTGAGTGAGTCTGTGTGTATGTGTGTCCTGTGTGTGAGTCTGTGTGTGTGTGTTTGTGTCTGTGCGCATGTGTGGGTCTTGTGAGTGTGTGATGCGGTGTGTATGAATATGCATGCCTGTATTTGCATGTGCATCGTTAATGTATGTACATGTGTGTGCACACTCATGTGTGCTTTTAAACCAGTGAGTGTGAGTGTTTGTGCATGCATGTAAGTAAGACTGTGTCTATATATGAGTGTGTGTGTGCATGTGTGAGACATATATGTGTGCAAATATATGTGTGTATACGTATGATATACATCTGATGTACTGCAGTACATGAGTGTGTGTGTGTATATGTGTGTGAGGATGTGAGTGTGTGTGTGTGTGTGTGTGTGTGTGTATGTGTGAATTCTGCAGGAACATTGAGGGAGAGCACTTGGTGTCATAGCCCTTGTGGGGGGGGGGGGGGGGGGGGAGTGCCTGTTCTGTTTCCATGACAACAGCAGGAGCCAGAGAGGGACCTCTCACAGCTCCGAAGGAGGGGGGTCTGCAATGTGAGCTCACTAAAACACAAGCACTCAGCTAAAGGGCTGAAATGCAAGCACTCAGGTACAGGGCTAAAGCACAAGCGCTCAGGTACAGGGCTAAAGCACTAGCGCACAACTGAAGGGCTGAAGCACTAGCGCTCAGGTACAGGGCTAAAGCACAAGCGCTCAGGTACAGGGCTAAAGCACAAGCGCTCAGGTACAGGGCTAAAGCACAAGCGCTCAGGTACAGGGCTAAAGCACTAGCGCACAGCTGAAGGGCTGAAGCACTAGCGCTCAGGTACAGGGCTAAAGCACAAGCGCTCAGGTACAGGACTAAAGCACTAGCGCTCAGGTACAGGGCTAAAGCACAAGCGCTCAGGTACAGGGCTAAAGCACAAGCGCTCAGGTACAGGGCTAAAGCACAAGCGCTCAGGTACAGGACTAAAGCACTAGCGCTCAGGTACAGGGCTAAAGCACTAGCGCTCAGGTACAGGGCTAAAGCACAAGCGCTCAGGTACAGGGCTAAAGCACTAGCGCGCAACTGAAAGGCTAAAGCACTAGCGCTCAGGTACAGGGCTAAAGCACAAGCGCTCAGGTACAGGGCTAAAGCACTAGCGCTCAGGTACAGGGCTAAAGCACAAGCGCTCAGGTACTGGGCTAAAGCACAAGCGCTCAGGTACAGGACTAAAGCACTAGCGCTCAGGTACAGGGCTAAAGCACTAGCGCTCAGGTACAGGGCTAAAGCACAAGCGCTCAGGTACAGGGCTAAAGCACTAGCGCGCAGCTGAAAGGCTAAAGCACTAGCGCTCAGGTACAGGGCTAAAGCACTAGCGCTCAGGTACAGGGCTAAAGCACAAGCGCTCAGGTACAGGACTAAAGCACTAGCGCTCAGGTACAGGACTAAAGCACTAGCGCTCAGGTACAGGGCTAAAGCACAAGCGCTCAGGTACAGGGCTAAAGCACAAGCGCTCAGGTACAGGGCTAAAGCACTAGCGCGCAACTGAAAGGCTAAAGCACTAGCGCTCAGGTACAGGGCTAAAGCACAAGCGCTCAGGTACAGGGCTAAAGCACTAGCGCTCAGGTACAGGGCTAAAGCACAAGCGCTCAGGTACTGCGCTAAAGTACAAGCGCTCAGGTACAGGACTAAAGCACTAGCGCTCAGGTACAGGGCTAAAGCACTAGCGCTCAGGTACAGGGCTAAAGCACAAGCGCTCAGGTACAGGGCTAAAGCACTAGCGCGCAGCTGAAAGGCTAAAGCACTAGCGCTCAGGTACAGGGCTAAAGCACTAGCGCTCAGGTACAGGGCTAAAGCACAAGCGCTCAGGTACAGGACTAAAGCACTAGCGCGCAGCTGAAAGGCTGAAGCACTAGCGCTCAGGTACAGGGCTAAAGCACTAGCGCTCAGGTACAGGGCTAAAGCACAAGCGCTCAGGTACAGGACTAAAGCACTAGCGCGCAGCTGAAAGGCTGAAGCACTAGCGCTCAGGTACAGGGCTAAAGCACAAGCGCTCAGGTACAGGACTAAAGCACTAGCACGCAGCTGAAAGGCTGAAGCACTAGCGCTCAGGTACAGGGCTAAAGCACTAGCGCTTATAGGGAATATACACACATGTGCATAAGACAAGTTGCAGCCTAAATCAAATCAAATGATACTGTATATCTCCCCTTCCTTACATTTGTCTCCCTCTCTCTTTCCCTCTTTTATCTCACTCTCTATCATTCCTGTTTCTTTCTGTTCCTCTCATTTCATTCTCCTCTCAGGTTTACTTCTGTGTGTTTTGATAGATGTACAGAGTTCGTATCTTTTACTGGATAAAAGCGAAGTGATTTATTTGTTTGAATAAAGGAGCATGAAAAGTCACCCTCCCCATCGCTCTCTTCTCTCTCTCTCTCTCTCTCTCTCATTCTCTCTCTTCCCTCTCTCCATATTGCTCCCTCTCATTCTCTCTCTTCCCTCTCTCCATATCACTCTCTCATTCTCTCTCTTCTCTCTCTCCATATCTCTCTCTCTCTCTCCTTCTCTCTCTTTCTCTGAGATGTTTTTCCATCTGTAGCAGAGAGCACTGGCACTTGAAGCTCATGAAGAGCAGAAGAGACGGACAGGGGAAGACCCTGAGGCTGAAAGATGAACAGAGTCATAATCGCCGGATTACTCTGTAAGAGCGCTGAGAGAAAGTTTACAAGCACTAATCTTGGAGAGCCCGTGTCTCTGCTGCTGAAAATGGGGGTAACTCTGCTCTGTTTGAGAGCACAGGATGCACTAAACTAGAATCACTTCAGAGAGGAGCAGGGAGGTACTTTTTGAGATTTTCCATCATAATTACAGAAGATCACAACACAAAACAACAGCATCTGGAGCCAGCAACCCAAAACACAAACATTATTGTAATGTTATAGTAACATTCTGGCATTATAGTTTTAGTATCCCAGCAGCCTGGCTCTGGTGTCCTGAATAGGGCTGGAGACTGGAGTGAGGAAACACTATCTTCTTAAAACTCTGTTTTGACTTTTACTCTTTTATCTTATTTTCATTTACCAAATGTTACCCCCTTTTTTCCCAACCCAGACAAACCAAAAAGCTGCCATGCCTGCCCATTCCACTGAAATGGTGAGGCTGCGAGAGAGCAGATTCTATAAGTATTGCAGACCAGCACTACGGTGTATTTCAGTCCAATATGGTGCTAAAGATTCTCATTTGACACCTTAATTAGAAATTATAACATCAGTTGACATATTTCTGTCAAAATCAATAAAAAACACATATTTCAGTTAAAATGGAACAACATTTGTCTGACAATCTCAATTTACCATAGAAATCATTACTACAAAATGTGCTGATCTTGGATCAGTGTTTCTCAGGTTGATCATTCATTTCAGTTTGTGAGTCAGCCAGGACTCTTTCAGTGAGACCCATGCTCACTCTGATACAGCTAATTACACCCAATCACACATTTACTTGAAATGCAAATTAAAGTAACTGCACACGATAAAACCATTTATGTACAATAATGGCTTGATTTATAATTAACCAATTAAGATTTGTAAAACAAAATATTTTATTTGTATTCAGAAACTGCTAATAAGGCTTTTATTGTTTACTTGTAATAGATTAGAGCTGACATGTGCCCTTTCCACATGATTCATTAGTGTGTAATACATCTTTAATTACTTGTTTGTTATCAGTATTAACAGGCTGTTACAGTAGCCATTCAGGTAAAAAGAGGGAGTGATGAAGAGAGAGAGGGAGGAAAGGAGAGAGGGAGGAAAGGAGAGAGGGAAGGGAGGGAGGAAGCGGGGAGGAGCCTAGCCTGTAGGGATGCACCCACAGGGAAAAGCACTTTTCTGGTCTACGGCAAGCAGGAGGGGCCAATCCCTGAGAGGCATGAACTAAATGCCTCCGGGGTCATCTACCAACATCTGTTGGGCCCCCAGACGCTGTACCCTAGTGGCATTCAGAGGTACTGCACCTTTGCTCCCACCTGATCTGTCATTCATTGCCAGAAAGTTTAGCTATTTTTTAAAATTATTTTATGATTTATTTTATTATTTTTTTTCCAGTGAAATGGGCAGATTCGTAACCCTACATAATGAAATCAGTCAAACCTACAGTTTACATTATAGATTAACCTGGTTTCCCCATTCTGAACTTCCTGTTTGTTCCTAAAGTGTGTGTGTGTGTGTG
>JAFBMS010001298.1:32500-43688 GCA_019788955.1 Albula glossodonta | reverse complement strand
GTGTGTGTACCAGTCAAAAATCTGGCCTCCTGTTTGTTTATATGAGGCACTAAGTGTATCTTTGGCACAGCAATTGTGCTGAGACTAAATCAGGGGCTGAGCCAAACACACACCAGCTCTTCACTGCGCCAGCGTAACGATCTTAGGGGCCAAAGTGGGGGAGAGCTAGGGGTGAGGGAGGAGAAAAAACCCGGGATGTTCACAGAGTGATTGGTGAGTCAAAACAGTGGAGCAATAATTTACTCTGTCGCCATGGTAACAGGTAAAGCAGAGGGTGTGTTCTGCTTAGCGATGTGGTAACAATGTAACAATGCCATCTTTAACGAGCGCCAAATTGATGACAGACGGTCTCCTGTTCGTTAGCAAGAAAACATACCCAGAAACCGTTTGGACAGATTTTAATTTTGCAACCGTATCATGCAAAACAAATAAAAATGCAAAATGAAAATCTACAAGGAATGTTTTTTAAAAAACGGTGCTTGATAGCAGGAATGTGGAGGCCAGGTCATCGTCAGGTCAGGGAACACTCTGTAAGTCTGTGTAACACTCATCAATCAGGTGGAGGATGGGCAGCAGCGAGTGAGTGAGAATGCATGCAGGGTGGAACCACCTGCAGATCCACAGAGTGCCACTGGGGGCAGCGCAGAGCTGGAGCGCAAACACAGACGCACGCAGGGATTCATACTGTGCTTCCTGGGGCGTAAGCAGGGAGGTAAGGCCTGTGTTTACAGAGGGCAGTGGAGCCCAGAGTGTGGAAACTAAGCCAGAGCAACGCACAAAGTCACCTCCTCCAAAGTTCACAGAATCAGCTCTCACTTCTGCTCACTGCTGGACTGTCCTGGGTTGGGTGTGGCACGCTCTGGAGTCTCTAACAGGCTGCAGCTGTCTGGTGTGTGTGTGTGTGTGTGTGTGTGTATGTGTGTGTATGTGTGTGAGTGTGTGTATATGTGGGTGAGTGTGTGTGTACATGTGTGTGCGAGTGAGTGTGTGTGTGTATATGTGTGTGTATGTGAGTGTGTGTGTGTGTATGCGTGATTGAGTGTGTGTGTGTATATGTGTGTGTATGTGAGTGTGTGTGTGTGTGTGTATGCGTGAGTGAGTGTGTGTGTGTATATGTGTGTGTATGTGAGTGTGTGTGAGTTTGTGATATGGATGCTCACAGGGGTAAGGAGAGACAGCATCTCATATTATTCACTCCTTCTCTACTCCTCTTTCTGTCCCTGCTTCTGTCTCTCCTTCCCTCCTCCTCTGATCCCTCTCTCTTTTCCCCTGCAGTTGGAGTTGCTGTGCCAGCTGTGCCAGCCATGCCAGCTGTTAGCACACAAACCACACTGGCACGTTCAGTCACAGCTGTAATTAAACTCACACAGATGAGGTCACACTGGCCCTCCAGCACGGTGCACCTCACACCACACTGAGATCTATGGCAACAGTTACCGGGAAGCAGCAGAGCCAGGTCTTCTTTACCACTTCTGACAACGGCCAGGAGCACGTTTCACCGTGGTCAGGTCAGTGGTTACTGACTGAAGAGAACCAAGCAATTACAGCCCAGCCCAACTCAGAGCACACAGCCCAGCCCAGCCCAGCCCAACTCAGAGCACACAGCCCAGCCCAGCCCAGCTCAGAGCACACTGCCCAGCCCAGCCCAGCCCAGCCCAACTCAGAGCACACAGCCCAGCTCGGAGCACCCAGCCCAGCTCAGCCCAGCCCAGCCCAGCCCAACTCAGAGCACACAGCCCAGGCCAGCCCAGCACAGCTCAGAGCACACAGCCCAGCTCGGAGCACCCAGCCCAGCCCAGCCCAACTCAGAGCACAGAGCCCAGCCCAGCCCAGCCCAGCTCAGAGCACACAGCCCAGCTCGGAGCACCCAGCCCAGCCCAGCCCAACTCAGAGCACACAGCCCAGCCCAGCCCAGCCCAGCTCAGAGCACACAGCCCAGCTCGGAGCACCGAGTCCAGCCCAGCCCAGCTCAGAGCACACAGCCCAGCCCAGCCCAGCCCAACTCAGAGCACACAGCCAGCCCAGCCCAGCCCAGCCCAGCTCAGAGCACACAGCCCAGCCCAGCCCAGCCCAGCTCAGAGCACACAGCCCAGTCCAGCCCAGCCCAGAGCACACACACAGCCCAGCCCAGCCCAGGCCAACTCAGAGCACACAGCCCAGTCCAGCCCAGCCCAGCCCAGCTCAGAGCACACAGCCCAGCTCGGAGCACCCAGCCCAGCTCAGCCCAGCTCAGAGCACACAGCCCAGCCCAGCCCAGGCCAACTCAGAGCACACAGCCCAGCCCAGTCCAGCCCAGCCCAGCTCAGAGCACACAGCCCAGCCCAGCCCAGGCCAACTCAGAGCACACAGCCCAGTCCAGCCCAGCCCAGCCCAGCTCAGAGCACACAGCCCAGCTCGGAGCACCCAGCCCAGCTCAGCCCAGCTCAGAGCACACAGCCCAGCTTGGGGCACCCAGCCCAGCCCAGCTCAGAGCAGGACAGACCTCAGACACAAAGTGTCTCCGTTATTTCAGTCACTGAGTGCAGTGTATCAAAAGCACTCCAGCCTGCATGGCAGTGCAAAGGGAGAGGGAGGATTTTGGGGCCCATCCCGACTGTGGCGAGACTGGCGGAAAGCAAGAAGTGACACTGAAAATGAAAACTCAGGAGCGATGAAGGTATTTCTGTTAGGCCTGTCAGGTATGATTTATGGGCTTCCCTGCAAAACACACACACACACACACACACACACACTCACACACATTGGTGTACAGAGCAGAGAGTGAAGGGCCAGATGTTTTGTTGTTTTTATTTCCAGTCTGTGGTGCACATCACAGAGCACTGCGGGCCGCCGTGTCCGCGCATGTTTAAACGTGCTGATAAAGCTGTGAGGCCTCAGAGCAGGACTGGGGTGCTCTGAGCGTGACAGGGGCAAAGCCACGTTTGGGTCGTGATCATGCCCCTATTGTTTCATGGGCGCTTGCTGGTGCTTCTCCTGTGGGGCAGATGGAGGGTCTGTCACCAGCCACCCACCAGACCGTGTCTAAAACCCCCGGGAGCTTTGGGCTGCCCGCTCACCTGCGCACACCTGAAGGCTGAAATAAAACAGCTCATGCTCTGTGCATTCATTGCACCTGAACTCTCTGTCTTTTCTGATATGATACCATGTCATTCTTTTAAGGCCTAACATCTAATTGTTTATTGGCTCAAGACCTAACCCATATCCAGAGTTGTTTACACAGCTTACAGTTTCACACACTATCCAGTTATGCAGCTGGGTATTTGCTGAAGGAGTTCAGGTAACGTAACAAGCTAAAGGAAGAATGGCACTTCCCTTCCTTGGAACTGAACCTGCAATCTCTGTAGCCGTATGCTGGGGAGTGTGTAAGTGCTCTGAGGGGAGTGTGTAAGTGCTCTGAGGGGTGTGTGTTAGTGCTCTGAGGGGAGTGTGTAAGTGCTCTGAGGGGTGTGTGTAAGTGCTCTGAGGGGAGTGTGTAAGTGCTCTGAGGGGTGTGTGTTAGTGCTCTGAGGGGAGTGTGTAAGTGCTCTGAGGGGTGTGTGTAAGTGCTCTGAGGGGTGTGTGTTAGTGCTCTGAGGGGTGTGTGTTAGTGCTCTGAGGGAAGTGTGTAAGTGCTCTGAGGGGTGTGTGTTAGTGCTCTGAGGGGTGTGTGTTAGTGCTCTGAGGGAAGTGTGTAAGTGCTCTGAGGGGTGTGTGTTAGTGCTCTGAGGGATGGTGTGCATTAGATCCAGGAGCAGGGTGGGGCAGGGTGCTGGGGGCCCCAGAGCCTGTGCGCCCCATGGGCTCAGTCTGAGAGGCGAATAATGAGAAACAGACAAATGATAAATGCTCCATAACACCCACAGATCTCCACTCACCATGCACGGGACAAGACAGGGCATGAGGAAGAGCAGGCAGGAACCAATCAGCACCCTGCATAGGTCACACCCCCTTCTGCCCAAATAAGGGCAGGAGCCAGAGAGAGAGAGGACACACAACAGAATACAACTTCATCAACCCGCTCGGGATAATTACACAATGTGAAGTACAGTCAATGAGAAAGAGCACAATTTACTATTTAGTGTCATGTGGCACGCCATGTGACACAAGCACATTCACAGAAATGTCATATACAAACATGTGCTACACGGCGACTGCCTTTGACTATGAATGGCACTTACAAAACAGACGGATTCACTGATTGACTTATTGATTGTTGTTATTGATGAGAGAGTCTGACACAGCCTGAGGGTAAAGGACTGTGCTTCTGAAATGGCAGGGTGTAACGGAATTGAGATGAACACCCCATGTGACCCACTTGGGGCCCCATGTGACCCGCCGCACTGAGGCTGTGTGTGTGGGTGCCACGCGTACCCCAAGCGACGCAATCCACCCCTCAGTTAGCAACAGTTAGCTCTCGTATCACTGCCAGTGCTTTTCACTGCAGGCTTCACCCCAAACGTTGCCTTTGCTAGAGGAAGAGCAAACCGGTCAATCCCCTGCACTAACCACAACACCACATTGCACTAACCACAACACCACACTGTGCTAACCACGACCCCACACTGCGCTAACCACGACACCACATTGCGCTAACCACGACACCACACTGTGCTAACCACGACCCCACACTGCGCAAACCACGACTCCACACTGCACTAACCACGACACCACACTGTGCTAACCACAACACCACACTGTGCTAACCACGACCCCACACTGTGCTAACCACGACACCACACTGTGCTAACCACGACCCCACACTGTGCTAACCACGACACCACACTGTGCTAACCACGACCCCACACTGTGCTAACCACGACACCACCCTGTGCTAACCACGACACCACACTGTGCTAACCACGACCCCACACTGCGCAAACCACGACTCCACACTGCACTAACCACGACACCACACTGTGCTAACCACGACTCCACACTGCACTAACCACGACTCCACACTGCACTAACCACGACCCCACACTGTTCTAACCACGACCCCAAACTGCGCGAACCACGACACCACACTGCACTAACCACCACCCCACACTGTCCGAACCGCCAGCTGTGCCGGAGTAAAGCAGCTAATATTCCTATCAGGCAGAATAAATGGTCCTACAGGAGCGATCGATTCATCTACGGGGGCGCCACCTCCCACCTGCCTGGAACGAGTGCGCCAGCAAACACAGCTTAATCAGTTAGCAAGGCTGTTAGCACGGCGCTCACCCTGCAGGTCTCTGTAAAATAAAAAGCCAAGGCAGAGCCTGTACAAATGACAGCTTTTCAAGCCATCAGCACCAAGTTCAAGAGCAGCCAAGTGTAATTTTTAATAATGTCGTATAATGAACTCACAATGAAGTATATTTAAAAAAAGTAAAATGAAGTTAGAAATAGAGCCAGGCCCTTTGTTTGGCATTTGAGGAGCATTAGTTTAACAGCATTTGTCTGAACTTTGCAAACGCAGTTAAGAGACGAGTTGGACAGGGATTGAGCAATAAAAGGCGATGCTTGTAAGAACTGCAACCCATTGTTGAGAATGAGTCAGGAGCGTGCCGCTCCTAATCCCTCTGGAATCAACACAGACCTGCTGCAGCACGAGGGGGGCCAAACTGGGCGCGGCTATGGGGGGGGGGGGGGGGGGGTGAGCAGCACTGATCTGGGCTCGGCTATGGGGGGGCAGCACTGATTTGGGCTCGGCTAGGGGGGGGGGGGCAGCACTGATTTGGGCTCGGCTATGGGGGGGCAGCACTGATCTGGGCTCGGCTATGGGGGGGGGGGCCACTGATCTGGGCTCGGCTATGGGGGGGGCAGCACTGATCTGGGCTCGGCTATGGGGGGGGCAGCACTGATCTGGGCTCGGCTATGGGGGGGGGGGGGGGGGGGGGGGGTGGGGGGGCAGCACTGATCTGGGCTCGGCTATGGGGGGGGGGGCAGTGATCTGGGCTCGGCTATGGGGGGCAGCACTGATCTGGGCTCGGCTATGGGGGGGGGGCAGTGATCTGGGCTCGGCTATGGGGGGGCAGCACTGATCTGGGCTCGGCTATGGAGGGGGGGGGCACTGATCTGGGCTCGGCTATGGGGGGGGGGGCAGCACTGATCTGGGCTCGGCTATGGGGGGGCAGCACTGATCTGGGCTCGGCTATGGAGGGGGGGGGCACTGATCTGGGCTCGGCTATGGGGGGGTGAGCAGCACTGATCTGGGCTCGGCTATGGGGGGGCAGCACTGATCTGGGCTCGGCTATGGGGGGGGGGGGGGGCAGCACTGATCTGGGCTCGGCTATGGGGGGGCAGCACTGATCTGGGCTCGGCTATGGGGGGGGGGCAGTGATCTGGGCTCGGCTATGGGGGGGGCAGCACTGATCTGGGCTCGGCTATGGGGGGCAGCACTGATCTGGGCTCGGCTATGGGGGGGGGGCAGCACTGATCTGGGCTCGGCTATGGGGGGGCAGCACTGATCTGGGCTCGGCTATGGGGGGGCAGCACTGATCTGGGCTCGGCTATGGGGGGGGGGCAGCACTAATCTGGGCTCGGCTATGGGGGGGGCAGCACTGATCTGGGCTCGGCTATGGGGGGGCAGCACTGATCTGGGCTCGGCTATGGAGGGGGGGGGGGCAGCACTGATCTGGGCTCGGCTATGGGGGGGGGCAGTGATTTGGGCTCGGCTATGGGGGGGGGCAGTGATTTGGGCTCGGCTATGGGGGGGGGGCAGTGATTTGGGCTCGGCTATGGGGGGGGGCAGTGATTTGGGCTCGGCTATGGGGGGGGGCAGTGATTTGGGCTCGGCTATGGGGGGGCAGCACTGATCTGGGCTCGGCTATGGGGGGGGGCAGTGATTTGGGCTCGGCTATGGGGGGGGGGCAGTGATTTGGGCTCGGCTATGGGGGGGGGGCAGTGATTTGGGCTCGGCTATGGGGGGGGGGGGCAGTGATTTGGGCTCGGCTATGGGGGGGGGGCAGTGATTTTTGGCTCGGCTATGGGGGGGGGCAGTGATTTGGGCTCAGCTATGGGGGTGGCAGCTTTCTCACACAGAACGTGCACAAGCTCACCTGTGCACCTGTGTGGGAGGGATACAGGTGAGACAGCTCTGCACAAGTAGCAGCCATGGAAAAACACAGCGTCTGCCCTCCACTTAAAACTGCATGACGATGGAATCACTTCATGCAGTGAAAGGTAAAATGGATGAAACACTCTTCACCTCATTTTAAATGGATAATTCACACTAAATTAAGGTTATTCTAATATTGACTATCCCGAACAAATTGCTGAACCTTGACAGACAAAAACATCGGCTATCATTTGCATTACATTTTGGTATTTTGAGGACATTTTAACACAGACGGCATCCTGTCCACAGCTGTCCCACAGGTTGCCCTTTGCTGTGACCAGGGGCCCTGCTGGAAGGTTTAATGGCCGAATCAGATCTGTAGGTGCTGCACAGAGCTGTCAATCAAAGTCACTAAAAGTCAGAGGAGTTACAGAAATGAGTGAATCACCTTCTCTTTCAGACTCATTGTGCCAAAGCTGCATTGTGAAGCTGTAAGAGCTCAGTCACTTGTTGTGCAAGAGTGCTCACAGCTTTCCTCAGATCATTTCTGTAAATTTCCATTGCTTGGTCACAAAGGGCTCATGGTTGGCCATGTTCATACTGTCATACTCATACAGCACCCTCCTATTACCCCAGTATTCCACACATTTTATGTGTTCCTCCATAGTGCTGCAGTCTGGGTCTGAGATACACATAGCGATAGGAGATTTACGAGAAGAATGAGACACATAATGTAAATATTTTTGCACATACTTCTGCATATTCCTAGACATTTGTAGTACGTAAATGACATTTCCTGTGCTCAATCCTCAAATACAGTATGCTGTAGAAATAAAAAAGATATTCATTTTCAGTTGATTTGTGTCAATATATACAAGTTCAGCCCCTGACCATACCAACAGTGAACGCCATAACCAGCTTCTGATGGTGTGTGTGTTGTGGGTAATGGCCCGTGTTTCAGTGCTACTTGCGGGTGACGGTTACATAAATGCAGATGCCTGTCACTGTCAAAGCAGTCCTGCCACCCAGGACTGGAGAGACAGACTCCCCCCCACCCCCGGGTCCTGAGACTCTATTTACCAACACGGAGCTCAGCCGACCCAAGGCCCCTCTCAGGCCCTGGCAGCGTCTAACCCCACGCTAACACAACCCTCTGAGGCTCTGGGCAGCGTCTAACCCCACGCTAACACTAGCCTCTGAGGCCCTGGGCAGCGTCTAACTCCACGCTAACACTAGCCTCTGAGGCCCTGGCAGCGTCTAACCCCACACTAACACAACCCTCTGAGGCTCTGGGCAGCATCTAACTCCACACTAACACTAGCCTCTGAGGCCCTGGCAGCGTCTAACCCCACACTAACACAACCCTCTGAGGCTCTGGGCAGCATCTAACTCCACACTAACACTAGCCTCTGAGGCCCTGGGCAGCGTCTAACCCCACGCTAACACTAGCCTCTGAGGCCCTGGGCAGCGTCTAACCCCACGCTAACACTAGCCTCTGAGGCCCTGGGCAGCATACCCCCTCATGTACACATTGGAGTCAGCAAGAGGGCAAGCAGGGAAAGAGCACACACTAACTCCACTCTATAGCGCCTGCTAACCCCTCTCTGTAGTGTATGCTAACTCCTCTCAGTAGCATGTGCTAATGACTGTCCATAGCAGGTAAAGAGCACACACTAACTCCACTCTATAGCACCTGCTAACCCCTCTCTGTAGTGTATGCTGACTCCTCTCAGTAGCATGTGCTAATGACTGTCCATAGCAGGTAAAGAGCACACACTAACTCCTCTCTGTAACATACACTGATCCCTCCCTGTACCACATGCAGCTGACCCTTCAGAAAAGCTTCTGCACACTCACCATAGGAGAAGCTCAAACGTGGTGTGACATCATCCTCGGAGGCTGAGGCTGGGGCGCTGCTGGCCAATAGGAGCACGGCACCCAGGAGGGAGAGTGAGAGGGGATCCATGCCGGGTTCACCCCTCCCAGCTGTCTGCGTTCTGCTCTTAGGAGTTTGGGGAATGCATGAAGAGCTCCCGGTGTTCTGCCCAGTCAGCGTGTTTCTCCTGATCTCTCTGAGGGCAGAGTCAGGGCCGAGTCTGGATCACCACAGGGCCGATGCCCAGGCTGGGTCTGTCTCTCTCACTGTGACAGTGTATCCTGGTCCTCAGAAGAGCAGCTGTTCTCATTTATGTGCACCTCCTCAAATGTCTGTGTCCTCTTGTGTCACTGTGTGGCCAATAGCCTAAGGGGTCACTCCAATCTGCAGGGAAAGACAAGAGCACAGTCACTCAGAGCATGCTCACTCAGAGTATGGTCACTCAGCACATGGTCACTCAGAGTATGGTCCCTCAGAGCATGCTCACTCAGAGTATGGTCACTCAGCACATGGTCACTCAGAGTATGGTCCCTCAGAGCATGCTCACTCAGAGTATGGTCACTCAGCACATGGTCACTCAGAGTATGGTCACTCAGCACATGGTCACTCAGAGTATGGTCCCTCAGAGCATGCTCACTCAGAGTATGGTCACTCAGCACATGGTCACTCAGAGTATGGTCCCTCAGAGCATGCTCACTCAGAGTATGGTCACTCAGCACATGCTCACTCAGAGTATGGTCACTCAGCACATGGTCACTCAGAGTATGGTCCCTCAGAGCATGCTCACTCAGAGTATGGTCACTCAGCACATGGTCACTCAGAGTATGGTCCCTCAGAGCATGCTCACTCAGAGTATGGTCACTCAGAGCATGCTCACTCAGAGTATGGTCACTCAGCACATGGTCACTCAGAGTATGGTCACTCAGCACATGGTCACTCAGAGTATGGTCCCTCAGAGCATGCTCACTCAGAGTATGGTCACTCAGCACATGGTCACTCAGAGTATGGTCACTCAGCACATGGTCACTCAGAGTATGGTCACTCAGAGCATGCTCACTCAGAGTATGGTCACTCAGCACATGGTCACTCAGAGTGTGGTCACTCAGAGGATGCTCACTCAGAGTATGGTCCCTCAGAGCATGCTCAGTCAGAGTATGGTAACTCAGAGCATGCTCAGTCAGAGTATGGTCCCTCAGAGCATTCTCACTCAGAGTATGGTCCCTCAGAGCATGCTCACTCAGAGTATGGTCCCTCAGAGCACGCTTACTCAGAGTATGGTTACTCAGAGCATTCTCACTCAGAGCACGCTCACTCAGGACAGTAATGAAGAAAAACCTGAACATCTCCCATGCATCATTTTCAACACACATAAATGTAAAGGCAAGCTGTTAAAAACACATTGGATTGGTAGCAGCTATGCTAAAGATTTTTAACTGGTGTTCCCCTTTAAGACAGCCCCAAACCGAAGCAGAGCCCCGAACCCCCCCACCCCCAGCCCATGCCACCCGGCCCGCTCACTGCAGGTGCCTGACTCAAGGTGGCCCAAGGTCGGGGGACTGACGAACAGCACTGGCAGCAGATGGGCTTCACTCCTAGCCAGACGGCAGCATTGTGCTTTTATGGTTACACAGATTTATTTTTTTATTCATTCATTTTAAAACATCCACTTGTCTAGTCTACCCTATGCGGGGGGGGGGGCACTGCATCTCTTGTCCAGCTGCACACCTCATCCACACTGCACCAGCACCAGTGATGGCCAGCATCTCAAACACATATTTATTAAATATCCCATAACCCAAAGCACCCCCTATCCTATACCCCAAAGCACCCCATATCCTATACCCCAAAGCACCCCATATCCTATACCCCAAAGCACCCCATATCCTATACCCCAAAGCACCCCATATCCCATAACCCAAAGCACCCCCTATCCTATACCCCAAAGCACCCCATATCCCATAACCCAAAGCACCCCATATCCTATACCCCAAAGCACCCCATATCCCATAACCCAAAGCACCCCATATCCTATACCCCAAAGCACCCCATATCCCATAACCCAAAGCACCCCATATCCCATAACCCAAAGCACCCCCTATCCTATACCCCAAAGCACCCCATATCCCATAACCCAAAGCACCCCATATCCTATACCCCAAAGCACTGGTGATGCCCTCTGAAACTGCCCCTGCCCACTGAAGCCCACTGAGGTGGGACGATAGCAGGCAAACAGCCCTGACTTCAACCCACTGTGATGTGACAGAACCTAAAGGAGACAGACGTCCAGGAGA
>JAFBMS010001298.1:0-27500 GCA_019788955.1 Albula glossodonta | reverse complement strand
TTAGAAATATATGCTGGTATTGTTTGAATAAATCAACAAAATTAAAAAAACAATCACTTGTAAAATCTAAGTTTTAAAACTGAGAACATGTATTAGCAAAGTACCAAAACATTAAATTGGCTTTATTGTGCTAGTAAAAATACTAATAATAATAATCTGTTTTATTATTATTTTTTGGGTGGGGTGTTAGATGAAAAGAGGAGGGATTGATTAGCTCCTTAAGCTGAAACGGCAGGTGTTGATTTCTCAGTGCAGGTTAACCTGATCCCCTGATCGTAATTGATGCACAGTAAGGAAGTGCACGGGAAAGATCAGACTGTAGCCCGCATTAGCTCAGACCGCCCTGTGCCCCGTTTAAAAAATACAGCACAGACCGCCCTGCGCCCCGTTTAAAAAACACAACACAGACCACCCTGCGCCCCATTTAAAAAATACAGCACAGACCACCCCGCGCCCCATTTAAAAAACACAACACAGACCGCCCTGCGCCCCATTTAAAAAACACAACACAGACCGCCCTGCGCCTCGTTTTTAGCCCAGCAGAGAGAGAGCTGCAGGCATGCCAGGATTCCTACAAGCGCTCAAAGCTGAGAGGTGAAAAAATAAACCAAGAGGCCCCCGCAAGTGGCCAGTCCACACGCACGCTTCCTGTGACCTGAGGGATGTTAGCTGTGAACACTAACACACACACACACTAACACACACACATACACACCTCTGCCCAAACACACACACACAAACACAGACACACACACACACACACATACACACATTCCTGCAGCTCGTGCGTAACAGCCAGGATGCATACAACACGTCCTGCAGCTTGTGTGTAACAGCCAGGACGTATACAACACATCCTGCAGCTCGTGTGTAACAGCCGAGACGCATATAACACGTCCTGCAGCTCGAGTGTAACAGCCGGGACGCGTACAACACATCCTGCAGCTTGTGTGTAACAGCCGGGACGTATAAAACACATCCTGCAGCTCGTGTGTAACAGCCGGGACGCATACAGCATGTCCCGCAGCTCGTGTGTAACGGCCGGGATGCATACAACACATCCTGCAGCTCGTGTGTAACAGCCGGGACGCATACAGCATGTCCTGCAGCTCGTGTGTAACGGCCGGGATGCATACAACACATCCTGCAGCTCGTGTGTAACAGCCGGGACGCATACAGCATGTCCTGCAGCTCGTGTGTAACGGCCGGGACGCATACAACACATCCTGCAGCTCGTGTGTAACAGCCGGGATGCATACAGCATGTCCTGCAGCTCGTGTGTAACGGCCGGGACGCATACAGCATGTCCTGCAGCTCGTGTGTCACGGCTGGGACGCATACAGCATGTCCTGCATCACGGGCCTTTCCCTCATTATTCCCCTGGATTATTTTGGGGAAATCAATGCAGTTTGTTGCCATGTCTGACTTATACCTGCTCAGCACAGCAGTGTCGCAAAACAGGTGGGAGCTGACTGTCTGTTCCAAACACAGCTGTGCATCTACAAGACAGCAAGCATCATGTTGGTCACTAGAGAGACGATTTCAGGATTTTTCTACTTAATTTAATATTTAAGAATGGCGATGCAATACTTAACATGAGAAAAGGAACAGGACTGAACTCCTGATGTCATTTTCTCACTGATTTTGAGCTGAGTGTGAGAGAATAATAATACTGTAATGATAATGATAAGCCTTTTCCATATCAGCTTCACATATATGAGCAAATATTTGCCTTCGTGAGCAAACAAGAAAAAAACCCTGTATGAATAAGTAATCTGGCTATTTACAGACATTCGTCACACATGACTGTTGTATTTCATTAACTGAAGTGTGTTACTCACCCTGTTCCCTAAGAGAACAAAGTTAATCATTAAAATAAAACCCTAACACACTTTTGTACCAATAGCTGAATTTCATTTGAATTTCAATCCATAAAATATACTCACAAAATGTGATTGATTTTTTATTGCACATTTCTATAAATATAGCATGGTTAAAATAGCAGCACCCGCCCCCTCACACCGCTGAATGAGTAAACCTGGCAATAATCTTCACCTGGCACACCCAAAGCATGTACCCACACCATTAGAGCGTGATATATATTTGCATAGTACCCACTCCAGGTTCAGGTCAGTCACAATATGATTTACAGTTTTAGCCTCAGTGTGCTAACTGCTCCACACTGCACCGTTTGGGGCTCAGTGTGCTAACTGCTCCACACTGCACCGTTTGGGCCTCAGTGTGCTAACTGCTCCACACTGCACAGTTTGGGCCTCAGTGTGCTAACTGCTCCACACTGCACCATTTGGGGCTCAGTGTGCTAACTGCTCCACACTGCACCGTTTGGGCCTCAGTGTGCTAACTGCTCCACACGGCACCGTTTGGGCCTCAGTGTGCTAACTGCTCCACACTGCACCAGTTTGGGGCTCTGTGTGCTAACTGCTCCACACTGCACCAGTTTGGGCCTCAGTGTGCTAACTGCTCCACACTGCACCAGTTTGGGCCTCAGTGTGCTAACTGCTCCACACTGCACCAGTTTGGGCCTCAGTGTGCTAACTGCTCCACACTGCACCGTTTGGGCCTCAGTGTGCTAACTGCTCCACACTGCACCAGTTTGGGCCTCAGTGTGCTAACTGCTCCACACTGCACCAGTTTGGGGCTCTGTGTGCTAACTGCTCCACACTGCACCAGTTTGGGCCTCAGTGTGCTAACTGCTCCACACTGCACCGTTTGGGCCTCAGTGTGCTAACTGCTCCACACTGCACCAGTTTGGGCCTCAGTGTGCTAACTGCTCCACACTGCACCGTTTGGGCCTCAGTGTGCTAACTGCTCCACACTGCACCGTTTGGGCCTCAGTGTGCTAACTGCTCCACACTGCACCGTTTGGGCCTCAGTGTGCTAACTGCTCCACACTGCACCAGTTTGGGGCTCTGTGTGCTAACTGCTCCACAGTGCACCGTTTGGGCCTCAGTGTGTTAACTGCTCCACACTGCACCAGTTTGGGCCTCAGTGTGCTAACTGCTCCACACTGCACCAGTTTGGGCCTCAGTGTGCTAACTGCTCCACACTGCACCAGTTTGGGCCTCAGTGTGCTAACTGCTCCACACTGCACCAGTTTGGGGCTCAGTGTGCGAACTGCTCCACACTGCACAGTTTTGGCCTCAGTGTGCGAACTGCTCCACAGAGATTGTGCCGGCACAGATAGCACAGGCAAGCTCCCCAGAGACTGTGCCAGTTCAGCATTCTCACACCACTGCTGCAAAGCTGTGAAAACACACACAACATTACATGGAGTGTGTGAGCCAGATTACCACAGCCCATGAGCCAATCATTGCCTGAGCTGATTTCAAAGACCCCATCCGTCTTTATCAACCCCGGGGGGACCCTAACTCCTGTCCCTGCTCTCACTGGAACCCCAACACTGTGATCTCTGCTAGATACAATGCTCTTATTTCAGGTGATAGTTGCACACAGTTCTTAGCTAATTAATCTGCCACTTCTGTTAAATCATTTCCCGTTAAGATAAGGAAAACAACTACAAGCCAGAATAGTGACAGGCTGAACTAGCAGCCTCTTTTGGAAAAAACTCTTTGGAGTCATTTCCTCACAGTACTTCAGTACATTCCATTTTACAGCCATAGACACCCTAACACCGCACTGGTGGCACTTTTTATAAGATCATAAACATCACCAGTAATGTCGACAGCCTCTCACCATTGCTGGAAAGAGTCTTATCTGCAGGTTACACTGAAGATGTTGTCATAAATGATTCTGATTTGTTGAAAGAACACACTGAAATGAAGTGTTGGGCTGACTGATTTCAGTAACCACACTGCCGTTCCACCAGCCTGCATCAGAAACGAGCTGATTGGGGAAACAGGAGTGTGGTGATCTGAGATCTTGAGAGAGCTGTAACCTGCAGGACATGGGGCTTGCACCAAGGGCCTCAGGAACCGCCAAACACAGCATGCTGGGTAAATGACAGAAATCCAATTTAAGCACACAGTGTGACAACAGGATACACTGAAAACACAGAGAGATGGGGGAGAGGGAGAAAGGGGGTGGGGGGGGTCCGTGCACAGTCGTTCACTTTCTGCACTTTTGTGTGCCTCACTGAGCTGTCCTGGCTCTCCTCCCTTCTGCTTTTGCTTTGGCTGTTTTGTGTTTTTTCATTTAATCAATATGCCCCTTATTATTATATGAGCAGAAAATTTACACAGTCTACCCCCGCCATGTTTTATGATGAGTAAAAAGGGACAAGAGGTTATCTGATCAACTAAGTTGAACTAACGGTTCAACTAAGACTGAAGCCTTTGAAAAGACCAAATGCAGTTGGTGTCTAACTGGTAATGTATTTGCAAAAGCCAGTAAGTTTCTCTCAATGTGAGGGCATGTGTGTGTGTGAGGGTGTGTGTGTGGGGGCGTGTGTGTGTGTGAGGGTGTGAAGGTGTGTGTGTGGGGGCGGGTTTGTGTGTGAGGGTGAGTGTGTGTGGGGGGGGGGGGTGTAGTGTGTGTGAGGGTGTGTGGGGGCGTGTGTGTAATATGGCTCTATGAAGAATTTTAATGCAGCTGCTGACCCCTCACTGAGATACTCGGATCAGATTGAACCTTCACCCTGGACGAGCTGTCTGTAGAGAATGTCCATGTTTTAGAAGAGTTATGAGAGCGTCTTTTTAGTTTGTAGCTGCCCGTGGTGAAAATCCATGCCCTCCCAGAATGAAACAAATGAGACTGCAGCAGGTCAAGCTCGTCTAAATATGGCCAATGGTTACAAAAAATCACAAGCTTGTTTTGACTTCATTTCGCACATGATTATAACCTTTGCATTTATTTTTATCTCCCCATAAAAACATGTAGTTAAAGGAGATCTATGTCGAGACTGAAGGGAAGCATCTCTCACCAAACATAAAGGCAAACACCACAGCTGATTATGAGAGAGGTATACTCCTCACCCCCACAGCAGAGCAGAGAGGTATACTCCTCACCCCTACAGCAGAGCAGAGAGGTATACTCCTCACCCCCACAGCAGAGCAGAGAGGTATACTCCTCACCCCCACAGCAGAGCAGAGAGGTATACTCCTCACCCCCACAGCAGAGCAGAGAGGTATACTCCTCACCCCCACAGCAGAGCAGAGAGGTATACTCCTCACCCCCACAGCAGAGCAGAGAGGTATACTCCTCACCCCACCCCCACAGCAGAGCAGAGAGGTATACTCCTCACCCCCACAGCAGAGCAGAGAGGTATACTCCTCACCCCCTACAGCAGAGCAGAGAGGTATACTCCTCACCCCTACAGCAGAGCAGAGAGGTATACTCCTCACCCCCACAACAGAGCAGAGAGGTATACTCCTCACCCCCACAGCAGAGCAGAGAGGTATACTCCTCACCCCCACAGCAGAGCAGAGAGGTATACTCCTCACCCCCACAGCAGAGCAGAGAGGTATACTCCTCACCCCCACAGCAGAGCAGAGAGGTATACTCCTCACCCCCACAGCAGAGCAGAGAGGTATACTCCTCACCCCCACAGCAGAGCAGAGAGGTATACTCCTCACCCCTACAGCAGAGCAGAGAGGTATACTCCTCACCCCTACAGCAGAGCAGAGAGGTATACTCCTCACCCCCACAGCAGAGCAGAGAGGTATACTCCTCACCCCCACAGCAGAGCAGAGAGGTATACTCCTCACCCCCACAGCAGAGCAGAGAGGTATACTCCTCACCCCTACAGCAGAGCAGAGAGGTATACTCCTCACCCCTACAGCAGAGCAGAGAGGTATACTCCTCACCCCCACAGCAGAGCAGAGAGGTATACTCCTCACCCCCACAGCAGAGCAGAGAGGTATACTCCTCACCCCCACAGCAGAGCAGAGAGGTATACTCCTCACCCCTACAGCAGAGCAGAGAGGTATACTCCTCACCCCCACAGCAGAGCAGAGAGGTATACTCCACCAGATCTTTCTGTCCCACAACCTCAAGGTGATACCAACCCTCTCACCCAGTCCCAATGGCTGTCTGGCTGCCACAACCCCACAGAACCCAAACTTTTCTCCAATAAAATTGAAAAATAAAATGATGTTGTTAACTTTCTTTTGATTGGTTTGCATAGGTCCTCATATAAATGGTGTTTGACTGACTGAAAGCCAAAGTCAGTGTCTGTCTCTGATATTGACAGAGCTTTGCTGTGTTTCCCTGCTGTAAGGCCAGGCTGTGGGAGACCTCGTCTCAGGAATTATCCAGCCATCCCACACAGAGTATCGTATGGATCCTGACAAATCATTCTAAACCCAGCTCAAGGGCACAGGGGCGCAGGCTTTTACACTCTATCCTCAGGTCTCACATTCTACAGTGCAATCTCACATCTCTGTCCTTATTCTGCCAGCCTCTGTCTCCCCTCTCAGGCTGCAGTACCATGTGTGGTCTGTAGGGTGTGAAGTAGTCACTGGCTCTCTCCTGAACAACTGTGAAAAGGCTGAGTGCCGACTTTGGCAGAGATATCAGCACTGCGCCTTTAAAAACATGTTGGCCCACACACCTGTGCGCTTGGCTATATCCAGTCTTACAGCTCACACTCCACCACACAATGCAAATGAGATAGCGCAATTCAAATGAGACAGCTACCTCACAGCATTTCCCAACCTCTGTTTAGTTTTTATATACTGAGTGGTCGGCAATTGGTTATTTCTGTAATTTACAATAGATAGAACTAGATTTAGAAGACTGAGCTTGTAGCTCAGAGGTTACAGTGTAGTGTAATGGTTAGGGAGCTGGGCTTGTGGCTCAGAGGTTACAGTGTAGTGTAATGGTTAGGGAGCTGGGCTTGTAGCTCAGAGGTTACAGTGTAGTGTAATGGTTAGGGAGCTGGGCTTGTAGCTCAGAGGTTACAGTGTAGTGTAATGGTTAGGGAGCTGGGCTTGTAGCTCAGAGGTTACAGTGTAGTGTAATGGTTAGGGAGCTGGGCTTGTAGCTCAGAGGTTACAGTGTAGTGTAATGGTTAGGGAGCTGGGCTTGTAGCTCTGAGGTTACCGTGTAGTGTAATGGTTAGGGAGCTGGGCTTGTAGCTCAGAGGTTACAGTGTAGTGTAATGGTTAGGGAGCTGGGCTTGTAGCTCAGAGGTTACAGTGTCGTGTAATGGTTAGGGAGCTGGGCTTGTAGCTCAGAGGTTACAGTGTAGTGTAATGGTTAGGGAGCTGGGCTTGTAGCTCAGAGGTTACAGTGTAGTGTAATGGTTAGGGAGCTGGGCTTGTAGCTCAGAGGTTACCGTGTAGTGTAATGGTTAGGGAGCTGGGCTTGTAGCTCAGAGGTTACAGTGTAGTGTAATGGTTAGGGAGCTGGGCTTGTAGCTCAGAGGTTACAGTGTCGTGTAATGGTTAGGGAGCTGGGCTTGTAGCTCTGAGGTTACCGTGTAGTGTAATGGTTTGGGAGCTTGGCTTGTAGCTCAGAGGTTACAGTGTAGTGTAATGGTTAGGGAGCTGGGCTTGTGGCTCAGAGGTTACAGTGTAGTGTAATGGTTAGGGAGCTGGGCTTGTAGCTCTGAGGTTACAGTGTAGTATAATGGTTAGGGAGCTGGGCTTATAGCTCAGAGGTTACAGTGTAGTGTAATGGTTAGGGAGCTGGGCTTGTAGCTCAGAGGTTACAGTGTAGTGTAATGGTTAGGGAGCTGGGCTTGTAGCTCAGAGGTTACAGTGTAGTGGTATAATGGTTCTTGCACCTAAGAGGTTGCAGGTTCAAACCTCAGCTAAGGTATCTAGGGAATAATTCTCTTGAGCAAGGAACTTAAGCTTTCCTGAGCCAGCAGATAGCCAGCTGTGTTGTAAATGGATGAGCTGGAGGTTGTGCAAGCTGTCGGAGATGATGAGTGTCTACTAAGCAAACATAAATCTGCAGCACGGTAACACTGCATGTGTGTAAGAGAAACTGTATCAACCGTACGCAGTCTACCATGAAGCCACGGCCTGCTGCAGCTGGAATCTCTGTTTTACAGCCCTCAGTAACGCTTCCTCATAGCTGTTACAGAAATGAAGCACTGCCTTCAGAAGGCCGTGAGTCTCAGAAGAATGTGGCAGGGGTTAAATGCTGAGCAGCAGCACACCTTTGGGTGTCTGTTATAGGCAGCACATAGCAGACCCCTCACAAATCGCAACTCATCTCAACTACAACCCAACTTCTAAGGGTGTGCTATGCTAATAAACCAACTTTCAGTCACTACTTCAAACTCACTTAGGGTTAGATTCAGTCAAACTCACTTTGAGCTACATTCAATCAAAATTTTTACTTTTGTCTCTTTCAGGGCATATACAACTGTTTTGCACTCCAAAGCACATGTTTGCTCAATCAACAATCGGCCTTTTTATCACAATGAAATGGCAGTGGTCATTTTCAGCGATCTTTTGTGCCCCTGGAAATAAAAAGCAAGACACTCCCACTCAGCTGTAAGCACAGTTAAGGACAAACGGTGATTCAATCCCAGCCAATGTTCCTCTGACTGAATCCCGCCATAGTTTATGTTTCCAGCAGTGTGGAAACGGGGTGCTCTGTGCCCCCCTGTGTGTGTTCACAGTGCAGGGGGTACTGGCCTGCGCAGAGACGCTGCTGTAGCCCCCCCCCCCCCCCCCCCCCCCATGGTGAGAGGAATCCCTGCTGCCGGCTCCTCATCACGTTTGGCTACACTGAATGCCCACTTAGACTGCCAGTGATTCCAGGCTGAATCATTTCTGAAGGGTTGGCTGACTCTAACACAAAAGCACATCATTTATTTATTCATTTTAAAAGAGGAGCAGACAATTCAAATCATAATTATCTCCCTCGGCCTCTGGCCTTTTTCACATTGAGTTGAGCTGGTCCTCCCAGGAGAGCCCAGCACCAGTGTTCTAAAGGCCCAGCTTAAAGAATCAGAACTGATCAGCACAGATTCCACCCATTAATGAATTACAGACCCTGGGCGGCCGGCCGAGCTGAAGCCAGCCTCAGACACCGGTCTGAACCGGAACCAGAGAGTGAATGAAACACATACAGGGATCAAAGTCAGCAGTGGGCTGTCCAACTGTACATACTTTCAGTCAGGAGACAAGAGATTGTCCTTTTTTACAACTTACAGCAGGCAAGCAACACACACACACACACACACTCGCAGACTGCATCAGAGCGGGGAGGCGTGCCCAGAATTCCATTCCAGGACATGTGAGAATCCCACTGGAGCACCACCTCAGAGCGCAGGGGTTTCCGTGCTCAGCGCTCACCAAGGACGGAGGGAGCCACCTCTCCACCGAATTACCCAGAATGCCCACTGATAAAAACACAACCGCCTGCATGGCGTCCAGACCCACCACCCAGCTGGGATCAGTCTGCTGTGTGCCTGCTGCATCTGACACTGATCTCACGTGGAGGAAAACAGGAAGAGAAGGTGCTGCAGAGAGGCAGAGAGGCAGAGAGGTGTGGTGGGGACTGGCTGCAGAGAGGCAGAGAGGAGTGGTAGGGACTGGCTGCAGAGAGGCAGAGAGGTGTGGTAGGGACTGGCCAGGCTCTGAAGAGAGCAAAGATTGATGGGATACCAGCTGTTGCTCAGACTCCAGGTTTAAGGCTGTTTACATTCTGCAGTGAGTGCAGAGATTCTGTCTGTCGCAGACGAAAGCTGGCCAGGCTCCTTGTGTGACCCGGGGTCTGTTAGCAGACCAGCTTTCATCCTCTTTAAACAACACTTTTATTGTTTCTTTGGAAAACACAATCAAAAGCCAGTGCATTGTTTTGATGGTTGAAAGTAAAATAGTAACATTGCCTCGAACCCACTTGTTAATGTCCCTCAATTGCACAGGTCTGGATTCAATCAACAACCTCAGTCTTAAAAATTTAAAGTATTAATTTTTTGTAACTTTAAGTTTGGCAAGTTTATTTTTGCAATTTCAGAACTTGGCAAAAAGTGTAACTCATGTTTAGTCATGTGACATGAAGGACAAACATCTCTTTTCCCAGTCAGTCATGAACGCGGTGTAAAGTCAGAGAATGCCAGCATGCAGACTCGCCCTTTATGGAGGGAATGAGCTCACTGTTCAACGGCTCCTCCACAGAAACTGATGTCAGTGGTTGGAAAGGAACTGAAGCCTTGCTCAGCTTCTGTGGGGGTGAGTGATGATTGAGTTATTGATCTGAGGATAGCTCAAGAGGTTTGTGTGACATGTAATAACATGGTAATAACAGGGTGGTAATGTGGTGATAGTGTGTTAATTACACAGTAAAAGAGTAGGCAGCAGAGCATGTCCGTAGCCGCTGTGGGCAGCATGGTGCGGCCGGGCAGAGGATTAAAGTGCTGTGGTTGTGTATTTTCCCCCATCATGCGGCCAGCAGCTCTCACAGGGGGTTCTGTGGGCAGCCAATCATTCCGCTGTCCCCCCCCTGCTTTTTCCTTCACACTTCCCTCCTCCTGTTCAAGACAACAGGATATTTACGGAACATTCCAGAAACATTCCACGATGACCCACCAGCAGCAGACTGAGACAGCCAGAGAGCAGGACCGTCGCGGCCGGCAGAAACGTCTCCCCATCGGGGTCATGGTGCCAAACTCTGCGGCGACACATGACTGACCTCAAAGGATCCCTGTCACAACAACGACAGGAGAAACACCTCGATCTGACTGAGTTTGTGTGTCTTCTCTCATCTATACTTCAGGGATTTTTTTATTTACAGTCTCTCGATGTTACATAATCAAAACAAAGGGGACTTGCATTTCAGGGAAAAGTCATTAATCACGACTCTTACGTTTGTTCGAGTAAAAAAGGGGGAATATGAGCCGTAAATTCCGGCCTTCGGCTAACCTGAAACTGACTGCTCTTTTGCTCCAACAGCACAGCCGACCCACGGGATTTCTGCAGTATCAGGTGACAGTATTATACTCGTAAAACAAGGGGCCATGTGTTTAAACGATAATTTTGTGCTGTAAATCCTTTGTGGTCTGAGTTGTCCTCTGATGTGCCTTTCATTATTCATCCATGTTTAATGTAGGAATCAAAAATGTCTTTATTCCAGTTATTTTCCTCATTAAGGACAAATTAAATAGTTTTTACAGTGTTCACACAATAACTACAGGGGCAGGATCTTTGGGGAAAAGAACACAGCAGCATGGCTGACAGGGCACTATGGTGTCCCTCTCATCAGTTTGTTTGTTTGTTTGCTTGTTTGTTTGATTAGCTTTGTGTCTCATGGTCCTCCTTTCGCAATCAGCAAGTAAACACCAGCTTCCCAGGTCCCCATGCAGTCCCCAAACCCAAACCCCAAACCCAAACCCCCCAGCCCTAACCCAAACCCAAACCCCCAGCCCTAACCCAAACCCCCAGCCATAACCCAAACCCCCAGCCCTAACCCAAACCCCAGCCCCAACCCAAACCCCCAGCCTTAACCCTAACCCCCAGCCCAACCCAAACCCCAGCCTAACCCTAACCCTAACCCTAACCCTAACCCTAACCCTAACCCTAACCCTAACCCTAACCCTAACCCTAACCCTAACCCTAACCCTAACCCGAACCCTAACACTAACCCTAACCCTAACCCAAACCCCAACCCCAGCCCTAACCTTAACCCCTGGACCTTACCCCTAACCCCCAGCCCTAACCCAAACCCACCCCCCCCCGCCCCAAACCCCAGCCCCAACCCCAACCCCCAGCCCTAACCCAACCCCCAGCCCTAACCCCAACCCCCGCCTCCCCCTAACCCCCAGCCCTAACCCAAACCCCCAGCCCTAACCCAAACCCCCAGCCTTAACCCAAACCCCAGCCCAACCCAAACCCCCAGCCATTACCCTAACCCCCAGCCCTAACCCACCCAAACCCCCAGCCAAACCCTAACCCCCAGCCCTAACCCAAACCCCCAGCCATAACCCAAACCCACCATAACCCAACCCCAGCCCCCAACCCAAACCCCCACCATTACCCTAACCCCAGCCCTAACCCAAACCCCCAGCCTTAACCCTAACCCCCAGCCCTAACCCAAACCCCCAGCCCTAACCCCTAACCCCCAGCCCTAACCCAAACCCCCAGCCCTAACCCTAACCCTTATTTTTCGGGGTGTGCCAGCAGTCTGCCAGACCTTATCAGGATATCCACACATCAGCACAACAGCTGGGGGCCCCCCCAGCCACCTCCCCCACCTCCAAAAATAAAACACAAACACGATTACACACATGCTCATGCTTTCACATAGACAGGTAGACAGGTGAGGAGTGATTAGTGATTAGGGAGAGATGGGGTGAAATCGTGCGTTACGGGGGTGTAATGTTTGGAGACTGTGATTGGTCTCTGGGTGAGCAGCTGTGAGTAATTTCACCAGGTAGGCACGCTGCCCTGTCTCTATCCTGCCATCAGAGTAACAGGCCTTAAACCTCTCAGATTACAGTCGTTCCAAAGCCAGAATCACTCTTGGCACATATGTTTATCTCAGAAAAGAGATCTGATCATACCTGTACACACACACACACACACACATAAACACACACTGCTAGCTTAATTCCACACACACCCATGCTTACACACAAATACACACTGCTAGCTTCTTCCCGCAGAAGTGGATGAGTTGAAAAGCTAATTCATGCTAACATGCTAGCCACCAGCCATCACAGAATCATATGTTATGAGTCTGCAGCTTTAGCATTTGCTGCAGAACATTTCACACTCACTGCCTGAATCTGTTTAAATAGTGAGGATTTTTATCATTAAGTACATAATCACTACATATTTTCCTCTTTGTGAAGCTAATAATGTTTAACTGTCAGCCAGACTGAGCAGTAAAGTCTGATAATCACAAGGTCATTATCAGGTTTTAGACGGGTTTACTTCCCTTTGGAGCTGAAACCTGGCCCTGGGTGGGGTCTCACTCCTTAAATCCCCACTTTAGCGTTACCATGGCTACTGTCTTCCTGGGACAATGCCACATGTCCTGGGACTACCTGAGCCCCCAAACAGAGCTGTAACTGGGGTGACCGCAGACACGAGCATATCTTCCCCAGGGATCAGGCAATGTGCTTGGTATTAGCACGTTAGCATTGAGAAAAGCTGAAGGGGACACAAGCAGACTGTTACTTGATCATTTCATTGAGGATTAACCAGACAGAGAAAAAGCCAGAGCAGTCAAAGTGCAGGAGATAAAACACTCAAATGATCAGAGGAGACTGACATTTCCACACCTACAGCATCTACGGCATCAAAGAGAAACACAGATACTGAGGTCCAGCGGTGCATGAACCTGCTCAGCAGTTACACAGTGTGAGGTGCACCTACACAAAGGCAATACCTCCTTCTCATGTTACCACATACATAAACTGAAGTAAATTTAATTTTTAGTTCATAAATATTGGTTTAAAAAAAAAAAAAATAAATACTAATCAAAATAAATAACTAATACTAAGCCTGTTAGGCCATACATGTAAATAGTCGTTGTTTTATTTGAGCACGTTTGGCTGTTTGCCGATTCGGCCATCGAATGTTTCGGAGATTATGGTGTGTGCCATGATTACACACCAGTTTGTCAGACATTCCCTCCTTGGGCTGGAGGAGGACCTCAGGCATCAGTCACCTAATCACAACACTCCTGTTAAAACAGCCTTACTGCTCTTTATGGGAACATAACTCATCCCAGGCTCTGTGCGCTCTGTGAGGGACAGATAGAGGAGCAGAGGGAGAGGGGCCGTGTCGCTGAGAGGGCTGGGATATGGACTCAGTCAGTGTTTTCCAGGATTCCCAAGGCAGACAGCTGACCGTGCGGGACTCCACCACAGGGCAGAATAAGGACAGGATCTCTGCTCTCCGGCGTGTGTCCATGCTGGTGTGTTTGTGTGTGTGTGTACAATGGTGTGTAAATGTGTGTGTGCGGGGGTCTCTGGGTGGCTCTCAGGATAAAAAATGTTGCCTGGGAGTCCTGAGGTTGGGGGTTCGATTCCTGGTCTCTCCCTTGGCGTGGCAACAATCGGCCAGCCTCGCTGGGGATTAATAATGAGTACGCTGGCTAAGTTCATTGGTTGGTCTCATCGCCACAGCACCTAATGCAGGGCACCTGTGGTGGCACAAACTGACGGTACGCTTTGTCAACGTCATATTAGTGGTGAAAAGAAGAGAGGGCATCATCATGTGACTCCGAGGAGTCACGTGCTCGACTTCCCCTCCCAAGGCCGTCAGAGCGGGTGCTGTGATCGGGTCCGCAAGTTCAGGTTGGGAAAAATCTGGGTAAAAATATATTTTAAAAAAATGTGTGCATGTGTGTGACTGTGTGTGTGTGTGTGTGTGTGTGTGTGTGTGTGTGCGCGTGTGTATGTGATTGTGTGTATGTGTGTGTGTGTGACAGTGTGTGTGTATGTATGTGAGTGTGTGTGCGTGTGTGTGTATGTGTATGTATGTGAGTGTGTGTGCGTGTGTGTGACAGTGTGTGTGCATGTGTGTGTGTATGTATGTGAGTGTGTGTGCGTGTATGTGTGAGTGTGAGTGTGTGTGTGTGTGTGTGTGTGCGTGCACGTGTGTATGTGATGTGTGAGTGAGTGAGTGTGTGTGTATGTGTGAGTGAGTGAGTGAGTGTGTGTGTGTGTGTGTGTGTGTTGTGTAAGTACACTAAAGCAGCCCTGCCGGAGCTCTCGTTGTGGATTCCAGTCGTGCATTAAATAACTGGGCCTCTCAAAGCGATGTGTGTCTCCCTGTTTGCCCTGGTCTGTGCAGGGCCTCCCCCTCAAACGGCCCAGGCAGGGGGAGGAGAGGAGAGAGGGAACACTGTTCTCCCTCTCTCTCTCTCTCCTCTTCAAACAAACACTTCAGAACAGCAGTGCGCTCTAATAATGACATTCTGTTTCCAAAACAAGCTGCACTTTTCAGTTTGACGTTAGATGACCGCGGCAGGCACACTTGGCCTTGGTTAGTTTGCTAACTTTAACTTACACAGTTAAACAGCAATCCCAGACTGAGTCTGAGCAGCAGCATAAGTCAGAGCACTGAGCTCAATCCCTCACGTTTTTGAGTTTAAAAAGTTATGAACAATCACTGACTGAAACCAGGCCAAGGTCTGCAGAGAAAACAAGAAAAACATCTAACCACAACACATCTAACTGCAAAGAACCTCCATTCTGTTTTTCTGAGAAATACTGAGGAGGGCGGCGGCCGACAGCGTGCAGAGGAACGCTGAGGCATTAGCGTTTGTCTGTTTGCAGAGTAAAGGGCACGACCTGGAACGGCCTGGGACACCCGAGCTCTGCCGGGAGCGTGGGGGCAGCCGGGCTACAGGGCTATTTTCATTAATCAGCTGTGTGCTCCTTAAGCATGCACATGCTTGGGGGGGGGGGGGGGGGGGGGCAGCTGCTTGCGTACACTTAATATAGAGTTCAATGCACAGGGCAACAAACATGTAAACAACAGGTGTCCCCACACCCTGCAGTTCTGGGAATAACATACAGGTTTCTCCGTGGAAAAAATAAAGGAGAAAAGAGCGAATGCAAACCACAGACTGCTAATGAGCTCAGTCTGACCCATGAGGGCCCTGCTGTAATATTCGTCAGTCATGTGATGCAGACCTGCTAGCTGCTGGTTTCTCTGCGTTCCCAGCGCAGGCAGAGCCTCCTCTCAGCAGTGAAGCATCTGAACAACACCCAAAATTCTGCATTTGAGTTCAGGGTTAATGCCACATTCACTGAGTGCGACAACACAACTTCAAAACATGAAAACATGAAAACATGAAAACATGAGGCCGGATTTTCTCTGGACAATCATGGGACTGCCCTCAAACCTGCTCCAGGAGGTTTGAGAGTGACACAGAGTTAAATGAGGAAGTAGGCACACACAGCACGGGATTCACAGCTTCAGAAAGTAAGAGTGCCACCATGCATTATTCCATCCAGCACAAAACCAGCTCATTCTAATCACAAACACCTCCTCAGATCAGCGATCCCGAGGAGTCGCTTGTTTTAGGAACAGGCCGAACCAATACATGGAGGTATATTTCATTCTGAAGCTGGAGTTTTCCACCTCTGTTTGCCTCACTTTTCAGGCTCATACCTGTGACATCATAAATATCAGCCAGAATAGATGACAATTCTGTTATGGCATAACTGCGCCCACCTTCCAGGGGACTCACAACGGTCATTACCTAAGGTTACCCCCGGTTACCAGCCTCAGCGTGGTCTACTCTCCGTTACAGGGGAGAGGGAGCAACACCCCAGAGATCTGACCGCACACATACAATGTTCTGACTTCTGAGGCCAGAAGATGTCATATGAAACGCCACCAAGAAACACAATCTCTCTCTCTCTCTTTGTGACTCCCTCCCTCCCTCCTCTCTCCCTTCTTCTCCCTCTATTTCTCTCCTTCTTTATTTCATGTGTAACAGGTGATTGAATCTGACTTGTAAAGCCTGGTTTTTAAGTGTTTGATGTGTTATTTTTTATTTGTTTGTTTTTTGCTCAAGATCTAAAGAACTCCATCCATTCCAAAAGAACTCATTTATGCATAAGTGCAAAGACCTTCTGCCACTGTAAGAGACGAGTTCCTTTCCACAGAAAAAAGAGGAAAATCCTAATAAAGGACAATGTCAAACAGACAGACAGCCCTAAGGAAAGGGAGGCTGAGAGGACATCTCACACATCAACGGCACACTCACTCACTCACTCACTCACTCACTCACACACTCACACACTCACACACTCACTCACTCACACACTCACACACTCACTCACTCACTCACTCACTCACTCACTCACTCACACACTCACTCACTCACTCACTCACTCACTCACTCACTCACTCACTCACTCACTCACACACACACTCACTCACTCACTCACTCACTCACTCACTCACACACTCACTCACTCACACACACTCACTCACACACACTCACACACTCACTCACTCACTCACACACTCACACACACACACTCACACATAAACACTCAATCACACACTCACACACACACACTCACTCACTCACACACTCACACATACACACTCACTCACTCACTCACACACTCACACACTCACACACTCACTCACTCATTCACTCACTCACTCACTCACTCACACATACACTCCTTTACATTCACACATTTTAAATATGCTGTTATCCTGTCCAGTGCAGTGAGCGCTAGCTGCAGCTGGTCAGATCTGTAGACGCAGTTTTCAGGCAGTCTGTGTCTGTACCGCAGGAACCAAACTACACGCACTGCAAAGACCAAACGAAACTCTCAGTCAAAACAAAGCCACACATTTTTCTTTGACAGCAGCATCAAAAAAAATCAAAATACAGGAAAAAATGAACATGCAATTTTTGTGGCTGTGCTAATGTGTATGATCAGATGTTAACTACCTGTGCGATGCTGTGGCAGAGCTGTGGTTGCTGTCATCGCCCCGCTGTAATGGAACAGTGGCAGTGTGTGTGTCTGTGGTGTGGGATGTGTCCATATTGAGGCTATCTGCACACATCAATCACACTGACAGCAGGATCAGGGAGAGGAGGCTGCTAAGGGACTCTGATCTCACAAGCTAACACCTGCGTCCCGTACCCTGCCTGCCCCACTGTGATCTGCAGGCAGGGCCAGGGGCGTCACAGTGACCCTGCTGCTGCATCACTCCTGTGCTTTAAACACCCCGGACTGCCAGCATAGCCCAAACACATGCACACACCGACCAAAATAACCCAAACACATGCACACACCCACTAGCATAACCAAAACACACGCACACACCCACCAGCATAACCCAAACACACGCACACACCCACCAGCATAACCCAAACACACGCACACACCCACCAGCATAACCCAAACACACACACACACCCACCAGCATAACCCAAACACACGCACACACCCACCAGCATAACCCAAACACACACACACACCCACCAGCATAACCCAAACACACGCACACACCCACCAGCATAACCCAAACACACACACACACCCACCAGCATAACCCAAACACACACACACACCCACCAGCATAGCCCAAACACACGCACACACCCACCAGCATAGCCCAAACACACGCACACACCCACCAGCATAACCCAAACACACGCACACACCCACCAGCATAACCCAAACACACGCACACCCCCACCAGCATAGCCCAAACACACGCACACACCCACCAGCATAACCCAAACACACGAACACACCCACCAGCATAACCCAAACACACACACGCAACCACCAGCATAACCCAAACACACACACACACCCACCAGCATAACGCAAACACACGCACACACCCACCAGCATAACCCAAACACACGCACACACCCACCAGCATAGCCCAAACACACACACACACCCACCAGCATAACGCAAACACACGCACACACCCACCAGCATAACCCAAACACACGCACACACCCACCAGCATAACCCAAACACACGCACACACCCACCAGCATAACCCAAACACACGCACACACCCACCAGCATAACCCAAACACACGCACACACCCACCAGCATAACCCAAACACACGCACACACCCACCAGCATAACCCAAACACACGCACACACCCACCAGCACAACCCAAACACACGCACACACCCACCAGCATAACCCAAACACACGCACACACCCACCAGCATAGCCCAAACACACGCACACACCCACCAGCATAACCCAAACACACACACACACCCACCAGCATAACCCAAACACACACACACACCCACCAGCATAGCCCAAACACACGCACACACCCACCAGCATAACCCAAACACACACACACACCCACCAGCATAACCCAAACACACACACACACCCACCAGCATAACCCAAACACACGCACACACCCACCAGCATAACCCAAACACATGCACACACCCACCAGCATAACCCAAACACACGAACACACCCACCAGCATAACCCAAACACACACACACACCCACCAGCATAGCCCAAACACACGCACACACCCACCAGCATAACCCAAACACACACACACACCCACCAGCATAACCCAAACACACACACACACCCACCAGCATATCCCAAACACACGCACACACCCACCAGCATACCCCAAACACACACACACACCCACCAGCATAACGCAAACACACGCACACACCCACCAGCATAACCCAAACACACGCACACACCCACCAGCATAGCCCAAACACACATACACACCCACCAGCATAACCCAAACACACGCACACACCCACCAGCATAACCCAAACACACGAACACACCCACCAGCATAACCCAAACACACACACACACCCACCAGCATAACCCAAACACACGCACACACCCACCAGCATAACCCAAACACACGCACACACCCACCAGCATAACCCAAACACACGAACACACCCACCAGCATAACCCAAACACACGCACACACCCACCAGCATAACCCAAACACACGCACACACCCACCAGCATAGCCCAAACACACATACACACCCACCAGCATAACCCAAACACACGCACACACCCACCAGCATAACCCAAACACACGAACACACCCACCAGCATAACCCAAACACACACACACACCCACCAGCATAACCCAAACACACGCACACACCCACCAGCATAACCCAAACACACGCACACACCCACCAGCATAACCCAAACACACATACACACCCACCAGCATAACCCAAACACACGCACACACCCACCAGCATAACCCAAACACACGCACACACCCACCAGCATAACCCAAACACACACACACACCCACCAGCATAACCCAAACACACGCACACACCCACCAGCATAACCCAAACACACACACACACCCACCAGCATAACCCAAACACACGCACACACCCACCAGCATAACCCAAACACACACACACACCCACCAGCATAACCCAAACACACGCACACACCCACCAGCATAACCCAAACACACGCACACACCCACCAGCATAACCCAAACACACACACACACCCACCAGCATAACCCAAACACACGCACACACCCACCAGCATAACCCAAACACACGCACACACCCACCAGCATAACCCAAACACATGCACACACCCACCAGCATAACCCAAACACACGAACACACCCACCAGCATAACCCAAACACACGCACACACCCACCAGCATAACCCAAACACACGCACACACCCACCAGCATAGCCCAAACACACGCACACACAGACACACACAGCTATCGCACACTGATAAGCTTTACAGAGCCCTGCTTTCTCTCTGCTATCAGCACAGCGCATCTCCAGGTGACAGAGAGCAGGGAAAACCCAAGCCAGATCCCTGCGATCCTACAGGGAAATACGGGGAAGCAGCATCAACAGCACACAGCACAGCCCCTGAGCACAGAAAACACCTAAACACACCTTCCACAGCACCCTCACTGAGCTCTGCCTGCTCACACAAAACAGTTACTGAGCACTGCAGACACCTACTCTAACCTGCTCACACAGAACAGTTACTGAGCACCACAGACACCTACTCTAACTTGCTCACACAAAACAGTTACTGAGCACCGCAGACACCTACTCTAACCTGCTCACACAAAACAGTTACTGAGCACTGCAGACACCTTCTCTAACCTGCACACACAGAACAGTTACTGAGCACTGAAGGCACCTACTCTAACCTGCTCAAACTAAACAGTTACTGAGCACTGCAGACACCTACTCTAACCTGCTCAAACAAAACAGTTACTGAGCACTGCAGACACCTACTCTAACCTGCTCACACAGAACAGTTACTGAGCACTGAAGGCACCTACTCTAACCTGCTCACACAGAGCAGTTACTGAGCACCGAAGGCACCTACTCTAACCTGCTCACACAGAACAGTTACTGAGCACCGCAGACACCTACTCTAACCTGCTCACACAGAACAGTTACTGAGCACCGCAGACACCTACTCTAACCTGCTCACACAGAACAGTTACTGAGCACCGCAGACACCTACTCTAACCTGCTCACACAGAACAGATACTGAGCACCGCAGACACCTACTCTAACCTGCTCACACAGAACAGTTACTGAGCACCGCAAACACCTACTCTAACCTGCTCACACAGAACAGTTACTGAGCACCTCAGACACCTACTCTAACCTGCTCACACAGAACAGTTACTGAGCTCCCTGAGCACTCTGCTCACCTTGGCACTTACCGTCTCTCAGCCTCTTCTTTCCATTTGCCAGATCTCTGAATCCAGACCTGAATAACAAGACCCAGAAAAAGTGTGCTCCCAGGGAGAAACCTCCCAAAGGCGCGCTGAAAATCACCCACAGAAAGTTCCTGAAAGGCTCCAGTGATATTCTGTTTTCAAACTCCTGCAGAGTCCGTTCTGCTCAGCTCCTCTCACGCTCTCTCTGTCTTTCTCTCCGTTTCACACTCCTCTTTCTTTCTCTCACACTGGCTGTGTTCCAGCCCTCTCCTGGCCATTGGCAATAAACTGTGGCCACTCCCCTGTACTGACAGAGTGAGTGAGGGAGGGAGGGGGGGAGGGGGGGAGGGAGAGACTTTTAAAAGCTCGTCATTTAACAGCTGTCAAAAAACAGACTAAAGGGGAAGGGACAAGAAATACTAATCAAAATTCCAAAAAATAAAAACACTACAGAATGTACCCAAACAATTCCAAAGCCACATAAGCCAAATGTGAAATAATAAAACACCCTTCCTTTGGCGTGCGCATTCCCACCGTTTTTACACAAATTACAGATTCCTGCACAACACAAACTATTCACAAGGGAAGAATACAGGGCAGGGGGGAGAATGGAAAAGGAATTACATTGAACAAAAGCCTCTAAAACTTTATCAACAAAATATATTTTTTGTTCACATGAAACTCATCAACAGCCTCTCCTCATCACAGTGTGTGTGTGTGCATGTGTTTGTGTGTTTATGTGTGTGTTTGTGAGTATTTGAGTGTGTGTGACTGTGTGTGTGTGTGTGTGCATGTGTTTGTGTGTTTATGTGTGTGTTTGTGAGTATTTGAGTGTGTGTGACTGTGTGTGTGTGTGCATGTGTTTGTGTGTTTATGTGTGTGTTTGTGAGTATTTGAGTGTGTGTGACTGTGTGTGTGTGTGTGCATGTGTTTGTGAACTCCCAAAATTCCCATCCCATAGCTGAACGATGCCCAACTCAAAAAATTAATGACTTTTGCTTCCATTGAGCAGCACCCCCTACTGACAACAACACAGTGATTACTCATGACACCAATAACAGAAGGTCTAAATTCTGATGTCACAAAAAATACTGTATTAAGCTCAAGGAAAGCTTAATAACAAATATTTTAGTTCGGATTAAATGTACAGAATAATTTTATGCATAGAAAATATGCATTAAGCTCAATAAAAACAAAATGCCAATATTTTGATAACAAAGACTCTGTAAAAAAAAGTTAATTTTATGTTAAATGATGAAATATGGTATTTATGAAATGCAATGTTTTTATTTTTCTGAGAAGCCCCCTGAGGGCCCCTGAGGGCCAGTTCTGGATCCTCTGGCAGGAAGCAAACAATTTTATAATGGAATATTTGTAATGGATATCTTTCCTTCTCCATCTAATTTAGTAAAAGTGTAATTAGCAGTGCACCAGCAGGTAAGAGCAGTGTTACCTGTGAAAATGTATTTAAATAAAGGTTTTACAGGCTGAAAAGAGGGCAGAATGGAGCAGCATGACATGATGGGATGATGACACTGTAAACTTGGCCTTATACCTGTACAGGTAGATGCCATTTAAACAAGCCAGCCAGGTGTATGGACAGCCCAAGGGCTAACACAGAACTACTAATATCAAAGGAGCTAGCACAAGCTAAACCAGAGCTGCTAATATCAAAGGAGCTAGCACAAGCTAAACAAGAGCGGCTAATATCAAAGGAGCTAGCACAAGCTAAACCAGAGCTGCTAATATCAAAGGACCTAGCACAAGCTAAACCAGAGCTGCTAATATCAAAGGAGCTAGCACAAGCTAAACCAGAGCGGCTAATATCAAAGGAGCTAGCACAAGCTAAACCAGAGCTGCTAATATCAAAGGAGCTAGCACAAGCTAAACAAGAGCGGCTAATATCAAAGGAGCTAGCACAAGCTAAACCAGAGCTGCTAATATCAAAGGACCTAGCACAAGCTAAACCAGAGCTGCTAATATCAAAGGAGCTAGCACAAGCTAAACCAGAGCGGCTAATATCAAAGGAGCTAGCACAAGCTAAACCAGAGCTGCTAATATCAAAGGAGCTGGCACAAGCTAAACAAGAGCTGGTAATATCAAAGGAGGTAGCACAAGCTAAACCAGAGCGGCTAATATCAAAGGAGCTAGCACAAGCTAAACCAGAGCTGCTAATATCAAAGGAGCTGGCACAAGCTAAACAAGAGCTGGTAATATCAAAGGACCTAGCACAAGCTAAACCAGAGCTGCTAATATCAAAGGAGCTAGCACAAGCTAACATGGGACCACTAATATTAACAGAGCTAGCACCGGCTAACCTTTAGCTGTTATATATTAAACGTGTTAGCACAGGCTAACCCTGAGCTGCTATATATTAAGGGTGTTAGCACAGGCTAACACACAGCTAGCACAGGCTAATAGGCTTCATACCAGTCATAGTCAGACATACCAAATCATATTCAAATATGCTGTCACCTGTTACAGAAACAATGTTGTTAAAATTATAATAATATAATTGATAGTAATATTGTTTTTAGGACAGATTATACCGATGAGCTACAGACACAGTTACACACATTTTAGGCATGCATGAATGACACAGGTGCAGAAATGCAGTCATGTTTCGTGATGCTTTGATCCATGAACAGGTATGTTTGAGCAGTGCAGGCAGAGGATACCAGCTTTCCGACAGGGGGAGGGCCATGTGAAGACCAAGTCCGAATTCTGTGACTGAGATATGTGCCAAAAATAAAGCAATGATGAAGCAAACGCAATGAAGAATGAATGAAGAAATTGCTTTTAACATATCGGCTGTGGCCAGTGCCCAAGATACATTCAGCCAGCCAATCACATGAGTCAGCAGCCCTGCTCCCATGAGTTAAACGATAATGGGATACTCTGCGCTATCAAATGGGAGGTCAATATACTCTGCGCTGTCCAATGGGAGGTCAATGTTTTCAGCTGCATTGGGTGTGTCTCATGACTCGATGTTTGACCAGCAATTTTGGGTGTGTCCAATGTGACTCTGTTTTTGGCAGCCACATTGGGTGTGTCTCATGAGTGACCTAGAGGAAGATCATTGCAGATGATTCCAACAGCCCCGCAGGGCCAGCCCCCGGCCCCCAGCCATACCCTGTGGATCTCCATGTCCTGGGTTAGGGTCTATTAGTCCATATGCTGCAAATGACAAATAAGACAAGTCACAAATAAACACAGCCTCACTGTGATTGTTGTGAAAAGTTGTGGAAAATAGGAAAGGTGTTACAACCGGGTGGGAGAGGCTGAGGTGTGACTGGAACCCACGGCAACAAGCGTGTGCAGATCCACCCCTGCTCGTCACCATGCCAACCGCAGGGTGGCCGAGTGAACTCTCAAAGCCACATGAGAAAATGTTTGGACCTACCGAAATGTAACAAATTTATTTAATGTAAATGTAAGCCTCTGGTGTAAACAGGGTGCCAGATTTGAGGTATATTAAGCAATGCTCACAGTACTTAAGGCAGGAACCACAAAGAACAAATTAAAAACAGGCTTATGTCTTTACACTGAAACTGCGACTGCTGCTGCTGTCACAGAGAATGCAATAAAAACATTCATGGCTGTGAAAAGCACAACAGAAAAAACACCTGCAAAGGATACATGACAGAGGATATGTCTTTGTAGGGTTAGACTAGTTTTTACTCCATTCACAATTTATAAGATATAGCACGAAATTCAATCAAATGCACTCAAGTCTATTTCTGTGCTATCTTGTTTTGAAATACAAAGAACACACTCTGAGGGACAGGTCTGCTTGCTTCCGGTAATGCATTAATTTATTGAAAAACAAAACTTTACGACGGGATTTTAAGAGAGAATAAGTGCACTAGATTGACTTTACTCCACAGACTGCAGTGAAATAATGATTTTATCTGAAGGTGAAACAGAGTGGGGGGGAGAGGGCGGAGCTACAGCTGAGTATGGGGGTGGGGCTCTATATTTACACACGGGGGCATTCCTTTAGAGGGGGGGCTCAGAATGCCAGCCCTGCATTTCACACACAAGGTCCATGAGCCCCCGTGTAGGGCGTGGCCACACAGTGTTTTAGTGAGACAGCTGGGTACCGCAATGACACATTCCCCAGAACGTCCAATCAAATGCTCCCCTGAATATCCAATTCTGAGGAAGACACGATACTCCCAGAGAGGTGGGGGCTTGGGGCGGGGGAGAAGAAGGAGGACAGAACAGCAATGGCCCCTCCATATACACAGAGGGTCTTACAGAAAGATTAGAAACCACTTTACTGCCCAGATGATGTTACCCCCCCCCCCCCCCCCCCCCACACACACACACACACATTCACACACACACAAACCATCACATACACACACACACACGTACACAAACACACACACACAGTCACACAAACCATATCATACACACACACTCACTCACACATAAACCATCACATACACAGACACCTCACACTCACACATACTCACACACACATCTCATACACACACACTCACTCACACACACATACACACACTCACACACACACACACACACTCACACAAAATCACACACACAGAGTCATGTGTGGCATGTATCAACACACAGATACCGCAAAAATATCCCCAACAAAGATTTGCTCATCATCAAAACAATTACTTTTGTGTCAGAGCCAAACTGAGATAAATATCTGTCTTTATATCTGTGTGTAGCTCTGAGAGGTTCAGTGCTCTGTTCCATTAATGCTCATTAATCAGCTCATTCATTTAAGCTCAGGCTTTCGCCCTGCCTCTGTTCTTTTCCTCCCAGCACCGCCTGAAGCTCTGATGCAGTCATTTAAGTTTGCTCGTTTGGGTGAGTTCAGAAAACAGCATTACACAAGTCAATCCTCCAGTGATTCATTAATTACCTGCTACATGCAAATGAAGGTGCTTTTTCTCCTGCAATTACCAGTTTTGAGTAGCCAACAAGTGGAATTCATATCACTGCAGAAGATTAAAAACAGGAATATAACATTGATGATTGGTATGATGAATATATAAAATATTTCAAAATTTTAAAAGAACACCCTAGGCATGTACTGTGTCGGTTTCCCGTGGAAACTTCAGTGCTGTAGAAAGCACAGCCAGGCCATCTGGATTACAACTGTTTCAGACACAGAGACAGTAGTAAAAGTATTTCCCAAACATTTTATTCACAGGAACCCAGAACTCAGTCTCGCTCAGTCTGCTCAGTCTCGCTCAGTCTCGCTCAGTCTGCTCAGTCTGCTCAGTCTGCTCTGTCCCTCCCCCACCTCTCACACCCCATCTCTTAATGGACACACAGATTTAGCGCATATGTCTGTTTTCAGCAGTACTGACTTTAAAAAGAAGCCAGGGCCAGTACTCAGACTCACACACTGCTGCTCAGACTGGTCTGGTCTGTGTTTGGGTTAGCTTACTGCGTGCACTGAAACTGGGTGGCAGCGTTGCTCACATCTCTGATTTTATACCGGGAACCAGGGCTGTGAAAAATCAATGACGCAAACAGTCCTGGTGGTATTAACCCCCCGCGACCCCACTGTGACCCTCCCCCTCCGGCTCATGTGATGCAGACCAGCCAATCAGGATAGGCCGCTGCACAGATAGCCCTGTCCGGGGAGCAAAGCATGACCCGAGATTTGTCGAGCTGGGGTGTGGCCATGCCAATAACCCAATCAGTTACGCCAAAATTCAACAGGGTAAGTAAAACAGCAAAGCAATCAATAAGCTGTGCAGAGCAGACAAACAGCCAGGATACAACATGCCTTAAATATAATACCTTCATCAGCTGGTCCCATTAAGGGAAGTGTGCTCTGAAAGCACATCCTCTCTGCTCCATTTCCTTGTGTGTAGGTGAGTAATCCATAGAAGAGACAGTAATAACGGCCTCTTCCACATGTACAGGAGTAATTAGGAACCTTATTTGGGGTGGTTTGCATTGCAACAAGCACCTCACTGTATTTTGTGTAAGACTAAGAGACAGGAATTATGAATTTGAATTATGTATTTCACTGTTGTTACTGCATTGTTCCCATATCATGTGCGCATAATAACGGTGAACATGGATATGCTGGTTTTTAGGCTTGCTGAGTTTTAGTTAGCCCTCTTTTTTTCACCGTTTGGTCGGCACATTAGAGAAAGCTAAAATCATAAATGACACGCACTGAAATGAGGGGTGTTATTTTAAAAAGATTGTCTTACACGCTTCAGTTTAAGTAATTAGCCTCCTAAAAAACCATGGAGACCCTCAACTGTCACAATGTAGTTTAATAATTAAAGCCCTTCAATTAACCTGGTAACGTACATATTTCATATTCCTATAATTTTCCTGACTAATCAATATCACGTCTTTTATACTACATTTGGCATTTTGAAAAGTGATATTTCATCTGTGA
>JAFBMS010001297.1:27500-43691 GCA_019788955.1 Albula glossodonta | reverse complement strand
TGTGTGTGTGTGTGTGTGTGTGTGTGTGCGTGTGTGCGTGTGTGTGTGGGTGTGTATGGGTGGGTTTGTTTGTGTGTCTTCCCAGATAATGTACCCTTCAGTGCAGAGGAGACCCCTACTGAGGAGGCAGACCTACCCTCTGCGTTCCCGCCCGGGCCCACCAAAGACCAGAGCGAATACGAACGCTTCGGAGGCAAGACCGGGACCACGTAAGGAACCTTTCAGCTCAGCGGGGGTGACAGCCACTGGACTGACATCAGTCAGTGCTTTGGGTTTTTCACAAAGTGAAATGAGTGTAGCTTTTCCCAGCACCTCTGGTCCATATTCCATGATGTTTGATGATAAACAGGTTATATCACTTAGCTGGCCCGACATTTCATAACCGCTGCATTAGGGCCTGAACACAGTGTCCTTGGGGTGGGTTTGAGGTGCACACTTTTTAAGAGTATATATCACTTGTGCTCTAACAGAAATGAAGCTGGAGGTTCCAGTGAGAAATGTGGTTTCTTATGCATCTAAAATTCTCTTATTAAGTGACATATTTGATCTTGGACATATGTGTGCATTTAAGCTGATACTGCTGCAGGCTGAATCAGATTTGTGAGTATGATGTATCCAGGTGTGCGTATGCACCGTTTCCTCAGGGGTACATGAGTGTTCAGAGTTAGGGTGCATATTCACGTTCCCTCAGGGGTACCTGTGTGTTCAGAATGAGTATGGTCAACAGAAGGTTAGCCGCTTTAAGAGCTCACATGACAGAAACATGAGCGTTTTCATGTTCCCCTGTGATAAACCACAGAACGACTCACACTTTAGAGCGCTGCTCCTTTTCCCCGCCTCTGTCCCCTTCTGCTGCATCATCATTTAAACATAGTTCAGATCTCTCTCCTATAAGACGCTGGCTCAGTCTTACATGGGTTCCACGCTGTTTGCACAGGCTGGGAGTTTGTTTGCATAATCTGGAATTTTCTTTTACTGTGTCAACACAGGCAGTGATCTTCTTAGCCTTCACCAAACACACCTGTTTTCTGTTTGGGGAAATTCATCAAAGATTTAAAAAAGATTTGAATGAAACATCTGTGAACATTCATCTTAATTAATTTGTCAATAGATATTGTTGATATAATATTCTCAGTCACTGTGACTGGTGACAGGCCTGATTCGACTTGCTGTTTTTGATTAGATTTTGTTGTTCCTGTTTAAGTAGCAGGTGTATGCGGGCACAGGGGTGTGGAAATGCACACGGATGTAACCGTGTTTGCCGTGGCGGGTTTCCCATCCGTCCCAGTGCTGGCTGACCAGGCACGCCCGGTACCTGCACAGCTCTGTCTGTGACATTCATAAAGATTGTGCATGTGTGAATATGTGAACAAACTCTTTAGTTTAATGTGGTCATTACATTCACATGACAGACGGGCTGACTCAGTATTGCTGTGGGTCAGGTCGTAATGATGTGACGTGTTTGTTTAACATGAGAAAAAGTTAAAGCAAAGTTAAACAGTGCTTCCACACAGACATGATTATGATAAGGCGTATCTTTGAGCATGCGTGTAATGACAGAGAGGAAGAAAGTGAATGTTCTGAAAGAGAGCCTGTTTGTGTAATGAGACTAAAATGGAGGAAATGGTCCATCACCTTCCTCAATGCGTTAGTGAAGCTGCTGACATTAGGTTCACATGACCGTGCACAAAATTCACTCTAAAACCCCACAGTGCGGCCTCAGTGTGGGCATGTGACTGTGCTGTGGCAGAGGATGGAGGTTCAGAGAGAAATTCCGAGTTTTCCGTGTTGCTCATGGATGAGACGTGAGGCAGGATGACTGAAGGGGAAGTGAAAGTGCTGTGGCAGCCTGTCTCCTGTGTCTGTGGGACGGGAACGCCCAACCCACCGTCTGTGTCCCTCAGTGCACTCCGGAGACTCAGTCGCTAACAGGAGCAGTTTGCTCTCAATTATAGCAGAACAAAAACTCATTCATTTATTCAACTTACACCCTTTCACTGCAAAAATAAGGGATTGAATATTTTAAAATGAAATGATGTTGGGCTCTAATTCAATGTTCCAAACATAAACTTGCAAATGTTTAGTATTGCCAAAGTGTTGCTTTTTAAACCAAGTACAATGTGACAGTTAGGTGGGTACAATGGTTATATTCCAAGAAGCTGACTTACATATCACATAAATCTGGGTTTTCACATACATGATGCTCTAATGATTTAGTTTGATACGGGCTTCATGTCACTGTGAAAGCAGAGCCCTCTGAGTTTAAGTGGGCAGCCACCCTGTGTGCGCTGTTACAGTGCCCAATACGAGAGTGCAGGAGCAGAGGCCAGATCCCTGATCGTAGCGTAGCGTAGCAGCTGGGTGATCATTCTGTCAGATCCCTGATCGTAGCGTAGCAGCTGGGTGAACATGCTTTCAAATCCCTGATCGTAGAGTAGTGTAGCAGCTTGGTGAACATGCTGTCAGATCCCTGATCGTAGCGTAGCGTAGCAGCTGGGTAAACATGCTGTCAGATCCCTGATCGTAGCGTAGCAGCTGGGTGAACATGCTGTCAGATCCCTGATCGTAGCGTAGTGTAGCAGCTGGGTGAACATGCTGTCAGATCCCTGATCGTAGCGTAGCAGCTTGGTGATCATTCTGTCAGATCCCTGATCGTAGCGTAGCAGCTGGGTGAACATGCTGTCAGATCCCTGATCGTAGCGTAGCGTAGCAGCTGGGTGAACATGCTGTCAGATCCCTGATCGTAGCGTAGCGTAGCAGCCGGGTAAACATGCTCTCAGATCCCTGATTGTAGTGTAGCAGCTTGGTGATCATGCTGTCAGATCCCTGATCGTAGCGTAGCGTAGCAGCTGGGTGATCATTCTGTCAGATCCCTGATCGTAGCGTAGCGTAGCAGCCGGGTAAACATGCTCTCAGATCCCTGATCGTAGTGTAGCAGCTTGGTGATCATGCTGTCAGATCCCTGATCGTAGCGTAGCGTAGCAGCTGGGTGATCATTCTGTCAGATCCCTGATCGTAGCGTAGCGTAGCAGCTGGGTGAACATGCTGTCAAATCCCTGATCGTAGAGTAGTGTAGCAGTTTGGTGAACATGCTGTCAGATCCCTGATCGTAGCGTAGCGTAGCAGCTGGGTGAACATGCAGTCAGATCCCTGATCATAGCGTAGCGTAGCAGCTGGGTGAACATGCTGTCAGATCCCTGATTGTAGCGTAGCGTAGCAGCTGGGTGAACATGCTGTCAGATCCCTGATTGTAGCGTAGCGTAGCAGCTGGGTGAACATGCTGTCAGATCCCTGATCGTAGAGTAGCCGCTGGGTGATCATGCTGTCAGATCCCTGATCGTAGCGTAGCGTAGCAGCTGGGTGAACATGCTGTCAGATCCCTGATCGTAGCGTAGTGTAGCAGCTGGGTGAACATGCTGTCAGATCCCTGATCATAGTGTAGCGTAGCAGCTGGGTGATCATGCTGTCAGATCCTTGATTGTAGCGTAGCGTAGCAGCTGGGTGAACATGCTGTCAGATCCCTGATCGTAGAGTAGCCGCTGGGTGATCATGCTGTCAGATCCCTGATCGTAGCGTAGCGTAGCAGCTGGGTGAACATGCTGTCAGATCCCTGATCGTAGTGTAGCAGCTGGGTGAACATGCTGTCAGATCCCTGATCATAGTGTAGCGTAGCAGCTGGGTGATCATGCTGTCAGATCCCTGATTGTAGCGTAGCGTAGCAGCTGGGTGAACATGCTGTCAGATCCCTAATCGCAGCGTAGGAGCTGGGTGAACATGCTGTCAGATCCCTGATCGTAGCGTAGCATAGCAGCTGGGTGATCATGCTGTCAGATCCCTGATCGTAACGTAGCGTAGCAGCTGGGTGAACATGCAGTCAGATCCCTGATCGTAGCGTAGCGTAGCAGCTGGGTGAACATGCTGTCAGATCCCTGATCGTAGCGTAGCGTAGCAGCTGGTTGAACATGCTGTCAGATCCCTGATCGTAGCGTAGCGTAGCAGCTAGGTGAACATGCAGTCAGATCCCTGATCATAGCGTAGCGTAGCAGCTGGGTGAACATGCTGTCAGATCCCTGATCGTAGCGTAGCAGCTGGGTGAACATGCTGTCAGATCCCTGATCATAGCGTAGCAGCTGGGTGAACATGCTGCAGATCCCTGATCGTAGCGTAGCAGCTGGGTGAACATGCTGTCAGATCCCTGATCGTAGCATAGCGTAGCAGCTGGGTAAACATGCTGTCAGATTCCTGATCGTAGCGTAGCGTAGCAGCTGGGTGAACATGCTGTCAGATCCCTGATCGTAGCATAGCGTAGCAGCTGGGTAAACATGCTGTCAGATCCCTGATCGTAGCGTAGCGTAGCAGCTGGGTGACCATGCTGTCAGATCCCTGATCGTAGCGTAGCGTAGCAGCTGGGTAAACATGCTGTCAGATCCCTGATCGTAGCGTAGTGTAGCAGCTGGGTGAACATGCAGTCAGATCCCTGATCGTAGCGTAGCGTAGCAGCTGGGTGAACATGCTGTCAGATCCCTGATCGTAGCGTAGCGTAGCAGCTGGGTAAACATGCTGTCAGATCCCTGATCGTAGCGTAGTGTAGCAGCTGGGTGAACATGCAGTCAGATCCCTGATCGTAGCGTAGCGTAGCAGCTGGGTGATCATGCTGTCAGATCCCTGATCGTAGCGTAGCGTAGCAGCTGGGTAAACATGCTGTCAGATCCCTGATTGTAGCGTAGTGTAGCAGCTGGGTGAACATGCAGTCAGATCCCTGATCGTAGCGTAGCGTAGCAGCTGGGTGATCATGCTGTCAGATCCCTGATCGTAGCGTAGCGTAGCAGCTGGTTGAACATGCTGTCAGATCCCTGATCGTAGCGTAGCGTAGCAGCTAGGTGAACATGCAGTCAGATCCCTGATCATAGCGTAGCGTAGCAGCTGGGTGAACATGCTGTCAGATCCCTGATCGTAGCGTAGCAGCTGGGTGAACATGCTGTCAGATCCCTGATCATAGCGTAGCGTAGCAGCTGGGTGAACCTGCTGTCAGATCCCTGATCGTAGTGTAGCGCAGCAGCTTGGTGAACATGCTGGTGCATTCAGCAGGACTGGGGGCGGAGCCATGCGTTTGCTGAGGAGCGTTTTCAGAATGCTGCATGGTTATGCGCATTAATATTTTGCACAGGACTCTGGTTATGGCTTTTAATGTGCCGTTTCTTTGACCCTGAAGCAGATGACTCCATAAAACATTGATTGTTCTTTGTCTTTATCTCACTCTCTGTTTGTGCCTTTGCAGGTTCCTCCAGACTCTGATCCACTTACTGAAGGGGAACATTGGTACAGGGTTGCTCGGCCTGCCACTGGCAGTGAAGAACGCAGGGCTCGTGGTGAGGAAACTGCTGATGAGCCAGAATCAGAGTGTATAACACAGCCTGCTCATGTGACGTGATTGGGATGGCACCTTTATTCAGCTAACCCTCACCCTTACAAGCACGCAAACCAGCCAGCCACTAAAATCTGTGGGATCAATAAGTCTGAATGACAAATTTTAGTGTTGGAATTGACTGTTGATATTTTTCTCACCAAATTTCTGTTTTTTTGTAACACCCCTTTAGTAGAACTTTAGTAGAACTGGCCATTGACCCAAACACTGCAGGGACCCAGAAGTGTAAAGGCTGAAGCTGTGGTCGCTTATCAGTTTGAGGCTCTCTATCTGTGATTCCAAAAAGCAGACAGTAAACAAGAATGACTCACACATGCCACTGATCGAAAAAGTAAGAATCTAAATTAGGCAAAGGGGCAAGGTTTTATTTTAAGTACAAATAATGATTATTATAGTATAAATACTTTTCCTTTTGTACAAAGAGAGTAAAAGTGCAAATTAAAAGTGCATCCACAAAAAAAGGGTGTCTTAGAAGGTTGGAATGAGATTTCTGTTTTGAGAATTGGTTATTTAAGTCACTAACAGACCACAATGCTGGAAAAAAACAACAATGTGCTCAATACTGACAGAGACTGACTGAGTGAACCGTGACTCTTCCCTGTCGTTCTGCACAGCTTGGGCCAGTTAGTCTGTTCGTGATGGGGATTGTAGCGGTCCATTGTATGCGGCTCCTTGTCAAATGTTCTCATCATCTCAGCGCAAAGTAAGAAACCGACCCCACTTCTCCTTCGCCTGTTTGTTCTGCATTCCTGTGTCTCCTTTTTGTGGTGATATAAAAGCATGTTTTTGTCCTTAGCAAGCATATCTGCAATAAAACAACTGCACAGGGACATGGTTTCTGAGTTTTAATCTCTGGGTTTCATGAGTTGACGAAAGAATGATGCTTCATGACACCACAGCAAGGCGGAGCTAATATATGCTGCCACCTCCTGCCTGCGTGCAACCAATCATTGAGCTTTTCTTTGGAGAGATAATGTGTTTGATTGGTTCAGAGAAGTCATTGATTTCTGACAGATCCTTGTGGTGTTCATGACAAGTCGCTTTCCCATCACTAGTGTTGAGCTTCATGATTTACACCTATAGTGCATACTGTTTATTTTTTGCTCTCTGATATAAACTTCATGTAGAACTTTTTTCTAGTTTGTGTTGGTCATGGCCAGAAGCGTGGCTCATAACATTGTATCTCCTCCAGGGTGGGCAAGCCATCTTTGAGCTACGGAGAGGTGATGGAACACAGCATGGAAAACGTTTCCTGTTTGAGGAGACATGCGGCCAGGGGAAGGTGTGTAGTGTGTCGTGATGAAAGTTTTAGTGTGTTGGGATGAAAGTTTAAAGGTTACAGACAGCTCTGTGGACACAGTACATCATGGTGAAACAGGAAGTCATTACATTACATTACATTAAGGGCATTTGTTAGACGCTCTTATCCAGAGCGACTTGCAGCGCAGGTCAGCGTTCATATATGAAGGACAGTGTGTGATGGTGTTTATAAAAGGAGAGCTGATGGTGATGTCTTATGCTGCATATACAGGGGTGACTTGTCCTGTGCTCCTTCCACCTGGCCAACCCCAGCGCAGGCACGGAAATTGCTAGTTTGATCAATTCTGATCAATATTATGACTAACCATTACGCGAATCACTGTTTAGGAATTAAGTCCTTAAAATAGCAAATAAACAACTGCAACATGACTTGAGACGTGTTTTTGGTGGTCGAAGTGCAATTGATGTCAGTTGCATGCAAGATAGCGATGCGCAACCAATGCACCTGATCACACCTCATCTGACACCGGCACGCCCAGATGAGCGCACGGTCGTTTGCTCTTTTAACAGCGTAGACGTTCAGCGCTGAAAGGACAGCATCGCTGGGGGGAAACTGGTAAAGACATTTGCATTAACAAAGACATTCATTACAGCTTAGCTTGTGAACTAGCATTTACTAGCAACATAGGACAGGGCACTAACCATTCGGTTTCCAGCCAGACCGAACAAAGTCATTTTTAATTGAAGGTAAATATTAAAATTCAATAGAAATTCGATTAATTGACATATATCTACAAAGTATTCTCCATCAACAGTTTAACTCATTTACGAGCCACATGTTTCTGTGAAGAACGTTTTGGTTGGGGCAAGCCGGCAGAATATGCCTGTTTTGAGATTCTCATGAGATAACAACAATTTATGAGAGCACGATACTGCATCATCAATATGAGTACAGAACTCACAACACGGTCATTCATAAAACGTGTTAAGAAGAAAAATATACAGCTAATAATTGATGGTTTCAATATCAAATTTATATTGTTATCTATTATAATATCAATATTCTTTTGATGTATTTGAAAATACAAAAAGTAATACAATACCCCATGTGCGGTCTATAGTCGGAGAAAATTTCCTAGGTAAAGACTTCGAATGTTTTGGTACAGTGTTGTTTTATTGATGCCTTAAGTTTCAGTACGTTTTTGTCCAAACTTAGAGATCCTCACTACATCGGAACTGCTTTACTGCTATACACAAATATGCATATACAAAAATGCTCAATGCTCATAAGATATACCCATATTTAGCTGAAATATACCTCCTGTCGGGAAAAATAGCACCGCGTTTTCGCACCCAGGGTGAGAGAATTTGAGTGCACAGTCTCCATCGCCGTCATTGTCTCCTCTCCAGGTGCTGTGGATGGAGAGGTGTGTTATCACCTTTCACCAGCAGGGGGCAGTCTCTTTAAAACTCACCTGCAGTAACTTCCACACAAATACACTATTTGTTATAGTCACAGTTGTGGATTTTAACAGTTTCTTTCTTGGGGGGTGTTTAACATGATCTCCTCTCTCTGACTGTAGGTGTGTGTGTTTAACATGGTCTCCTCTCTCTGACTGTATGTGTGTGTTTAACATGGTCTCTTCTCTCTGACTGTAGCTGTGTGTTTAACGTGGTCTCCTCTCTCTGACTGTATGTGTGTGTTTAACATGGTCTCTTCTCTCTGACTGTAGCTGTGTGTTTAACGTGGTCTCCTCTCTCTGACTGTATGTGTGTGTTTAACATGGTCTCTTCTTTCTGACTGTAGCTGTGTGTTTAACGTGGTCTCCTCTCTCTGACTGTATGTGTGTGTTTAACATGGTCTCTTCTCTCTGACTGTAGCTGTGTGTTTAACGTGGTCTCCTCTCTCTGACTGTATGTGTGTGTTTAACATGGTCTCTTCTCTCTGACTGTAGCTGTGTGTTTAACGTGGTCTCTTCTCTCTGACTGTAGGAGTGTGTGTTTAACGTGGTCTCCTCTCTCTGACTGTATGTGTGTGTTTAACATGGTCTCTTCTCTCTGACTGTAGCTGTGTGTTTAACATGGTCTCCTCTCTCTGACTGTAGGTGTGTGTGTTTAACGTGGTCTTCTCTCTCTGACTGTAGGTGTGTGTTTAACGTTGTCTCCTCTCTCTGACTGTATGTGTGTGTTTAACATGGTCTCTTCTCTCTGACTGTAGGAGTGTGTGTTTAAAATGGTCTCTTCTCTCTGACTGTAGGTGTGTGTGTTTAACATGGTCTCTTCTCTCTGACTGTAGGTGTGTGTTTAACGTGGTCTCCTCTCTCTGACTGTATGTGTGTGTTTAACATGGTCTCTTCTCTCTGACTGTAGCTGTGTGTTTAACGTGGTCTCCTCTCTTTGACTGTAGGTGTTTGGTAAACCTGTTTCTGATAATCACCCAGCTTGGATTCTGCTGTGTGTACTTCGTGTTCCTCAGTGACAACATTAAGCAGGTGAGATGAGTGTGAGAACGAGGCGCAGGTAGAGTTCGGACCCGAGCAGATATTAGTGACTCCACATTTTTAGTTTTAATGCTGCATACCTGAGAGTTGAATGAAGTGTTGAGGAATGCCAGTTTGAATCCATTTTTGTGAGCAAATGTAATGGAGTCAGGCTGTGGAGCCTGTATCAGATAGCCTTTATTCACTCTGAGTCACATGGCTCAGTGGCCCTACCACAGCCAGCACATTGACTGGCCTTGTCTGTTCACTGAAAAACTCAAATTGCTGTTTTCTGTAAGCATGTGGTGAGGAAAAAATATCAAACTCAATTGTGGCTAAAATTGCTTGACAACACAAAGACCTTTTGTGAGCTTTCTACAAAAGGTGAAAAATACTTGCTTCCTAAATATGAAAGATTTTATTTAAGATTAGGAATTTCCCCTTTTAAAAAGTATGAGGAAGTACCAGCAGAGGGTGCTATTGTGCTTTAAAAATCCCTCGCCTGTCACTGTAGCCGGTGGTGTGAGTTTATGGCTTGTTTTTTGAGAAGGTTAGCTGCAGCTCCTAATTTTCTTTATGCTGTCAATGATAAATCATTGGAACAATGGCAACTGGAAATGATCATTTGATTCCATATAAGATCATTCAATGTGTTTGAAAGTTTCGCGTTTCTCAGGACTTGTTACACTCCCTCCTCAAATCTGAACAGTCAGTCCCTTCAGATATACATGAAAAATTAACAGCACATTTTACATTTAATCTCAGATTTAATCTGAAAATGTAAAAATTTCTGTAATCAGTTGGTAGCCTGGTTAGTCATCACCACGTATACAGTAGGCAGTCTCACATGAACTTTTTCAGTCTTTCTAAAAACAACTCAGAGGTTTTAAAATCTGTAATCATATTTGTCAGAGTGTGGAAAAATGTGTCTGCTTTTCAATCCAGTGCTTAAAGAGAAATCTGCAGCATTATAGGTTTGAGCTCTGTTGTTCTTTAACCCCTCATGAGCTCTGGGTGTCATCTCTGTCGATGTGGTCTCGTCTGTAGGTGGTAGATGCTGCCAATGCCACCACCACGAACTGCCACAATAACCAGACGGTGGTGCTGGAGCAGAGCTTCGACTCGCGGCTCTACATGCTCTGCTTCCTGCCCTTCATCACCCTGCTGGTGTTCACCCCCAACCTCAAGTACCTGGCACCGTTCTCCCTGCTGGCCAACCTGGCCATGTGCACCAGCCTGGTGCTCATCTACTGGTACTCCATCAGGGTCAGTGTGTGTGTGTGTGTGTGTGTGTGTGTGTGTGTGAGCGTGAGATGAGCGTGCGCATGAGCGTGCGCATGTATGAGAGAGAAACAGAGAGTGTGTGTGTGTGTGAGAGCGTGAGTATGAGCGTGCGCATGAGCGTGCGCATGTATGAGAGAGAAACAGAGAGTGTGCGTGTGCGTGCGTGTGCGTGTGCGTGTGTGTGAGCGTGAGTATGAGCGTGCGCATGCATGAGAGAGAAACAGAGAGTGTGCGTGTGCGTGTGCGTGTGCGTGTGCGTGTGCGTGTGCGTGTGCGTGTGCGTGTGTGTGTGTGTGTGTGTCGAGGTTTGGGAAGTGAAGCATGTATGTAGAGATTTGGGGAGCTTGTTTTAAACTCACTCTCAGTAGCACATTAGCTAAACGCTTTGCTGGAGGTTTGAGCTCTCAGGCTGAAGGAGCGCGGTGAGGATGCTGGAGCAGAGTGGGACCATTAGTTGTTGGTGGCTGTGTTTTTGGGCGCGTTTCACGGGTTTATGTGTGCGTGTCCGCTGGGTTTACACGTTGAATTTTTTTGTGTTTTCCCAGGACAAGGTGCACATTAATGAGGAATACAATTTCCATCTAGTAATTTTAGCCCATTCTGTTCCTGGTTTCCTTTCTGCAGTTCCCAGATTAGATGGTAGCCATTATGGATGAATGAGGAACAGCTTGTGACAGGCCTGGTGTGTTCTGCCCTGCTGGAAAATATCTCTGATGCAATGATATAAAGAGGGAGATTGCAGTGTGATCTGATAAGAGTACTCACAGCAACTTTCAAGTGCAGGAGATACCCTGACAGAAAGAAAAGAATATATTTCACAGATTTAGGTTCAAGCACATTTAATTATTTAATTAACACAATTTAATCATCTGTGAAATATGATATTTTGGCTGCATCGATCGATAGTCTCATAAACAGTAGAAACTGTAGCCCTGGTCTAATGAAGGAGAGACCCAGGCTTGCTGTGTGCAGGTAATTAGCTAATTGGGGGTGATTGGGAGACAGCGGCGTGCCTCTGTGCTGTCGCTTCGCACGGCCATGCAGTAGCGCAGTGGTGATTGGTCGGGTGATTTGGGGAGGGGCTGTGAGAGGCACACATGATTGGTGAGCAGAGGCGCGGGTCAGACTCACACAGATTCATTTGCGTCCTGTCTCTCTCCCTGCTGCTCCTGATCACCGCTCAGCTCCTCTGACTCACAGGGCTTTGTGGTAATTGGGGTGTTGGTGAGCTCTTCCATCCTCATTCTAATTGCCGTTCTTCTGTGCTTTGTTCTGCGCGCCCTTTAGGCTAAGGACAAGATCTGTTTTTTAAGGCCATGACTCGCCTAGCGTTTTGCTGAGAGTCAGGACACTTTTTGTGGTGATTAGGTTAGGATCGAGTAACTGACAATTTCAGCAAATGCAACAGATCAGAGCCCAGTGCTGTCCTGTAGGGCCACTGCGACACTGAACAGAGTGTCTGGGATGACCTTTCTAAACAGAAAAACTCCCACTTTAGTGATGAATGTGCTGAGAGTGTAAGACTGCGGACCTTCCTCACACAGCTACATCACAGTTTGTAGGTGTTGAGTGAAGCGTTAGAACTCACCGGGTGCTTTACAGAGCAAACGTAAGGCAGTTTTGGGGCAGATAAGGCTGCTCGTTTCAGTGGTTCAGTCATCTGCTGGACCTGTACAGTCAGGGATCGTCACGCAGGGAAACACAGCTACATCAGACATTAACATAACTTAAATCCTTTCTGGTTTCCAGAACATCCCGTTTCCCGTGTCCTTGCCATACGTCGGAAAACCCAAGGACTTCGCCCTCTTCTTTGGGACGGCCATATTTGCTTTCGAAGGGATAGGAGTGGTAAGTGTATGAAACTCCGGACCTTTCCGCTGAGGGAGAGTGAGACACACCCCTGTCAATCTGCCCTCACTTACACAAACACACCTCTCCCGTGTCAGACAGCTTCAGTTCTCTCCCTGTACTCACTGTTTATACCCATGTTTATACTGGGGAAAGATCAATGCCTTGTTGACTTCAGGATTCAGTCTTAAATGGTCGGAGTCTCCAAATAAAGATCCAGGTCTCATGAAGGGGCGGATCTTCAGTTTGACTCAGTCTTTGCTCAGTGAAAGCAAACAGCACATGTTTGACGTGCGCGTGATTTGTGTGTTTGAGCAGCCATGCAGAGTGAATAATTTCTCCTGCTCCACTCTCAGGATAATCTTTGCTTGTGTCTGCAGCCCTTTCTCAGAACTCAAAACAGGGCCTGCTCAAGTCCGCTCAGTCAGTTTTCACAAAAAGCATCAATTTTCAGAGCCCAGTGTGGATTTAACATGAATGCTGTTTATGTTTATATGTGCATAGTGTATCTGTAGATTTATCTATGTTTCATTTTACATGTATGTAGTCTGGTGGCTCAGCTGAGAGTGCTCTGTGTGATTTTCTGTGATGTCATGGGGAATCGGTTTGGGGGGGAATGAACGGGAGCTCAGATGAAGTAGAAGAGCTGCAGTGTATTTGAGGACACCAGAGTTAAAACCCCTCCTCTTTCAGAAAGTGCTCATTTTTACGTCTCACCCAGAGTCGCGTGTTTGAGGATGTTTTGGGTTTTTGTTTCCCGGCGTGGCCCTCGTCCTCAGGTGCTGCCACTGGAGAATAAGATGCAGAAACCACAGAGGTTCAGCATGGTTCTGTACCTGGGCATGGCGATGGTCACCTTCCTCTACATCAGCCTCGGCACCATCGGCTATCTGTGCTTCGGCGCCAACATTGGCGCCAGCATCACCCTCAACCTGCCCAACTGCTGGTGAGTACCTCACCTTTTACCTGCAAACCGCAGGTGGGTCCCTCACACATTAGTCCTTATCAGGCTCATAATTATGACATAACAATGAGCCAAAGGTGTGCTTTGCTGAGAAACCAGCAGTTTCTGTCAGTTGCTACCTCTGACCGATCGTGAGTCTTTTTTTGTTGTTGTGTAAAATGGCAACCTGCATAAGCCAACCAGCTTCACTACGCTGTTGAGTAATAAATGATATAAGCTGGTTGGCTTATGCAGGTTGCCATTTTAGCAGCACTCTGAGCCAGCACACATTTTAGCAGTCTCTATTATCGCTCTCTTCCCCCATTCTGTCTGTCATGGATTGCTGGATGATATCCAGTTGTACCAGCGGTATGCTTTGGGGGGGCCTGAAATCCCTCCTGTAGAGGGGAGTTCTGCTCTATCCTTCAGTCATTCTGTGCCCCCGCCAGCATGTTAGCGTAATCGTACCCCCCGGCGTGAACACGCAGCCCGCTGTCTGATCGCTCTTCCTGCCTCCCCCCGTTTGCCCGAGGGGGTGGGGACGGGGGCGGGGGCGGGGGCTGTGCCAGGTGCCAGCTCCTCTGGCCTTGAGGTACGGGCTGGTGAGCTCTCGCTTCGCCGCTTTCGCACGCTTTAAACTTAAGAAAGCCGAAGTCCTCATTTGCATTCTTGCTCCGCTGCTTTTGGGCTGCCATCAAGTGGAAGGCTCTCGCCCTGATCAGAGGCGAGCTGTATTAGAATGGGCAAGTGGCTTTATTTATTAACGTGTGAATGAATATTAATGCAGAAGCGATTATTAATCATGCATGTTAATGATGATTTATAGCAGGCTTTTATTACTTTCCCCCTCCCCATCTCTTGATTTTGGCCCTTGACAGAAAGGGTTATCATCTTAAATTTACTTTTTCAATATGTATTATGTCTCCCTCCCTCTCTCAGTGATGGGCTCTCTGAGGGTGTGGTTTGTGTCCTGTGAGGCATGCTCAGTCCTGGGGCAGCTGAAGCAGTGAAACTGGTACCCACATGGCGGTATCCATAGGAATTCAGGACCCAACGAATCCTCCTCTGTCTCTACGAATGGACAGCAGCGCCCGTTTTGATTGGGCAGACTGCTGTGGAACCAGGCACATGCTCATTGCTGATAAGGCAGGTGCTACTGGTCCTTAGGTGTTGAATAAAACTGCTGTGGAGATTTTCAGCCATTTAACATTCCAGATCAAGGTCTTTGAGAAACACGTAACTTTATGGAACAATGCCTTGAAAGTCAGGCTGATTTGAAGTGACAAAGACAAGTTGTGTCCACACAGCCCGATAGTCAGAGAATGTCAGTTTTAGGAAGTCACTGAGACCGTACAGCAGCATGTTAACCAGGTGTGCTGTGAGCAACAAACACATTTGCTTTCACAGATATGGTCTGGGTCAACCAGATGGTCTGTCTCCCCCCACTGCCTGTCTCATACATTAGCCTAGCAGGCTTCACTGTTATGACAGAGTTTGCAGCAGAAGCGCTAATGCAGCCATTTGAGAACATATTAATGAAAGCGATTCATGAGCTGTGTCTAGTTCAGAGATTTGAAGCTGTAATCTCTTGAGTGCGAATCTTGTTCCCTAATCATCGTTGTTTGCTCAGGCTGAGTCTCCTCCAGTCCCAGCAGACACTGCAGTCAGCTGAGGAGGGTACATCATGCTAACGTCTGATTTCTGGAGGCACAGATTAAATCTGGTTCAGGGGTGTCTTTGTTTTTCCTTTTTTTTCACTGCCTTTTTTCATTGTGCTGGCAGTGGGAGACACTCCTAAACATTCCTGGCTTCACTGACCCATTGCATATTACATACATGCAGTGACAATAAAGGCATCTATCTATTGGATCAGCTCCACACACTTTGAAGGGAAGGGAAATATAATAACATATTCTGATTTTTTAATAGATATGGACAAATAAAATAACTCAAATAAACATGACGATGGGCTCTGACTGAAATGAAAGGCGTTTTCAGAAACAGGTGTCGTAGGAACATAATTTAGAGCACACAGAGAATGAGCTTTATCTTGCTTTTGCTTGTCATTGCATATAGTTATCAACTGGTGAGGAAGAACGACGTTTCTGGTTTCAGTTGTGTATGTTTGAATTGATTTATATGCTCTGTAAATATATATTTCAGTGAGCGTTTATTGATCAGCTTTGTATCTTTCTGGCACAATTTGCTCTTTTCAGATGAAGCTTATTAAGTCTTACCTGCACAATTCTCTTATTTGTTTCATATGAAATATTGATGTGTCATTGGCGATAATTGTCATGGCTCTAGTCGTAGTTTATAACTGCAATACAGACTTATTTCTCAATGTGTGACATAACAGCTGAATGAATATGAAAATGACAAAGGTGGGAGTATCTGAAAAACATCCCACATGGCTTAGCTGTGTAAAAGAAACTGTTCTTTATATTTTTAGTTACTGGCACCATTTATTTGCCTGTAATTAAATTAGTGTGTTGTGTTCGCAAATTTAGATTCCTTTTAGCAGGTTGAACATGGTTCTGTGTTTCCTAATGTCAAAGTAATGTTTTTTCCCTCATGGATATGTGATGTACTGAACTGGCTTGCTGTGGCGCTTCCTGTATGTATGAGGGGCTCCCCTCTGCAGTAGGTGTTGGGTTGGGGGCTGATGTGGCTCCCCTCTGCAGTAGGTGTTGGGTTGGGGGCTGATGTGGCTCCCCTCTGCAGTAGCTGTTGGGTTGGGGGCTGATGTGGCTCCCCTCTGCAGTAGGTGTTGGGTTGGGGGCTGATGTGGCTCCCCTCTGCAGTAGGTGTTGGGTTGGGGGCTGATGTGGCTCCCCTCTGCAGTAGCTGTTGGGTTGGGGGCTGATGTGGCTCCCCTCTGCAGTAGCTGTTGGGTTGGGGGCTGATGTGGCTCCCCTCTGCAGTAGCTGTTGGGTTGGGGGCTGATGTGA
>JAFBMS010001297.1:0-22500 GCA_019788955.1 Albula glossodonta | reverse complement strand
GTTTACAAAATGGGACCAGCACTCATTCAGCCTCTGCAGCAACACAGCAATTTCTACTAGAGAGAGAAAACCTCTGGTTAACCTGTGACTGTTTGTCTGGAAATGTGTTTTCAGCAACAGTGAGCAGTCCACCTTCTCAGGAACAGATGGAGACACGCTGAGAGTCGCAGCCCTGGAATTTGCTCTTCTGAATTTTCCTCTTTTTTCTCCAGTAAATATTATGTCTGCTCTTTGTATAATCTCTATAATCATCGACCCAGGGAGGGGTAAGAGGCAGAGGAATGGTTGCATGTTTACCCTGCATGTTCCCGTGAATGAGGGAGCAGGATACTCTGTGTGATTAACAGTGCGAGAGCTTATCATAAAGCATGTAGCCACTGCCAGGCTAAGTTACGCTACCATCATGGTGTGGATAGAGTCTGTACCAACCCCCCCCCCCCCCATTAGCATGTTCTGAGATGCTTTCTCCCATCCTTGACGGAAATTACTCTTGATTTTTACTGTTCATCACCATTGCTTTGTGGAAATGCAGGGTTGCCTTGACGATGACCATGTGACAGTGTCTCAATGTAACCTTTATGGAGGGACGGGGGAGTACAGCAGTCAAAAGCAAAGGATTGGATGAACTACTCTCTCATAGTTAGCACTGCCACCACTAATCACACGCATGGCCTTTGTATTGACCTTCCCTCCCATAGCATTTACATTAGCCTGTAGCCAGCGCTTCCATCCAGAGCGGCTCAAACCTGATGACCAAATGGCTCCAGCAAGTTCCGTTAACCAGAAACAAAGATGCTGAATGACAACAACAGGCTACGTACTGTACACTCCAGTTTACATCCTGCATTGAAGGCAGGTGTGTGTGTGTGTGAGTGTGTGAGTGTGTGTGTGTGTGTGTGTGTGTGTGTGTGTGTGTGAGTGTGTGAGTGTGTGAGTGTGTGAGTGTGTGAGTGTGTGTGTGTGTGTGTGTGTGTGTGTGTGTGTGTGGTGGGGGGGGGGGGTGAGGGCAGTGAGCAGCGGGATGCACAGAGGTAGTGTTATGTACCGTGGGTGTCATAGCGTGAGAGTCGCACACTCTGTCCATTCTCCAGTGACCGCTCTCCTGGCTGGGTTATTAACTCTGATCCAAGACCCCATCAAGTAGACATAATGCACACACGCCTCATGGAAAGTGGAACTGCTGTTATTTTCCAAACACAGAGCTTAATCAGGCCTCGCTGCCTCTCTGCCTCTCTGCCTGTCTGCCCCACACCGTCATCGGCTGAAGTGATCTTCAAACCTGCATCTCCCTGGTTGCTTTTCTGAGTGCAGTTTATCACAGACGTTGCCTGCTACACCTCATAACAATGTAGAACAAGCGCTGAATCTCTGCTATGAGATTTCATTCTGGACCAAGCCTTGGTGTACATGTTTCTTGACTGAATGCCTTATCTTGTTCTGCTGAATATTAGTTGTTCTGTCCTTAAATATAAATGGGTACTAAAATAATGAAAAGTGTTCTTTTTGTTTTAATTATTGCTAGATCAACAATGTAGTTGCAGAGATACCCCTGCACTGTTTGGCATGGCAGTGGAGGACTGTAAATGAGAAAATAAATGACTAAATGAATTAGTTACAAAAGCTTTTTAAAACGATGTAGTGTAAGTGCTTACCTCAGTAAGGAACACCATGGGGATGGCAGAGTCGATGGTGAAAGACAAACTAATCAAAAGGCTAGCAGAGTCATTCATTATTTTTTATATATATTACAGATAAAAGTATCAATAGAATATATGGGATATAAGAAGGTGATAAGTTATATTTTTATTGATGCATGTTGGTGTGGAGAGCAGAGGGGTGACATTTTCCTGTGTGTTAACTGGGATGAGGGAAAGCTGGGTTTATTCTGGTTGTGGCCATTGAGGAGATACTATTGATTTAAAAATGAACACACTGGTTCTGTAGCATTTAAGATTGAGCGTGTTACATAGTGGGGTTAAGAGTGACACTGTGCGTGCATTTCTCATTCTGCATATTAGCATTGTGCAGGACAGACCATACTGTCCTCCATGGATAGTGTTCGGCATCGGCCTAAGGGCATCGGCCGAAGGGCATCGGCCTAAGGGCATCGGCCGAAGGGCATCTGACAAAGCAAGGCCTGGCCCTGTCTTTACACAGGCATCGGCCTAAGGGCATCGGCCGAAGGGCATCGGCCGAAGGGCATCGGCCTAAGGGCATCGGCCTAAGGGCATCGGCCAAAGGGCATCGGCCAAAGGGCATCTGACAAAGCAAGGCCTGGCCCTGTCTTTACACAGGCATCGGCCTAAGGGCATCGGCCTAAGGGCATCTGACAAAGCAAGGCCTGGCCCTGTCTTTACACAGGCATCGGCCTAAGGGCATCGGCCGAAGGGCATCGGCCTAAGGGCATCGGCCGAAGGGCATCTGACAAAGCAAGGCCTGGCCCTGTCTTTACACAGGCATCGGCCTAAGGGCATCGGCCGAAGGGCATCGGCCTAAGGGCATCGGCCGAAGGGCATCTGACAAAGCAAGGCCTGGCCCTGTCTTTACACAGGCATCGGCCTAAGGGCATCGGCCTAAGGGCATCTGACAAAGCAACGCCTGGCCCTGTCTTTACACAGGCATCGGCCTAAGGGCATCGGCCGAAGGGCATCTGACAAAGCAAGGCCTGGCCCTGTCTTTACACAGGCATCGGCCTAAGGGCATCGGCCGAAGGGCATCTGACAAAGCAAGGCCTGGCCCTGTCTTTACACAGGCATCGGCCTAAGGGCATCTGACAAAGCAAGGCCTGGCCCTGTCTTTACACTGTACACAAAGTTATTAAAAGTTTAGACATTCTGAATTTTCAGTTGAATCCACAGTCTTGTCAAATTTGGATGAGGCACGTCAACAACAAGCTGTTTTTCACAGTGCTTAACAGAGGACGGGTGAGTAAACACAGGTAGTCTATCAAGAGTGACAGTACCTTTAACAGCCAAAACAGAACCAAATGGTTCAGAACCAAAAGATATAGAATGTCAGAGAAGTTTACCGAAAACCAAATAGCTTACTAACAAATTATGAATATGGTCTTGTACAATTTCCAGTATATTTCCAGCTGCTGCAAGGGCCTTCTGACAGGCAGCGCATCAGTGAATCTGCCCTGCAGTCATCTGCAACATCAGAGCTTGCTGCACCGCATGTGCATCAAAACCTGTTACTTTAGCCCAGGCAACTTGAAAACACCTGCCTCACCTTCATTTCCATGTCTTTTCATAAGGTTGCCGCTAAGCTAGTTCACATGGTTCATTTTGCATGGTTGTGCTGGATGCTCTGCCGTAATTATGCTTCACTCTGTGGGGGAACTGGCCAGCCGTAACCCTGGAGTCTCACATCCAGACCAAGGACGCCATTCACAGACTTACCATTGCAGAAATGATGCTATAATTCACCACAGGGTTAACATCATGACTTTACTGGGAAAATTAATACAAAGTCCTGCAAATAAAAAACATTAATTTTCTTTATGAACCAGGATGATATGAGTAAGGATGCCTGTGGACTAGTTAAATATATGGAATGGTTTCAGGTCACTGATCTTCAAGGACAAAGTGAATCTTCGTTGTGTAGAAACCTTTGTTCCCTCTTCTTTAAAGTGGAGGTGCTGATCACACAAATCTCCGCTCTTTGTCGGCATATGAAAGTATAATTTCCCCTCTGCACATTTTCGCTTTGAGGTAGAAAATCACCATAATGACTAATTCCAGATTGAAAAATGATGATGTTTTGAAAACAACATTTTCTCAAAAATTGTTCTTAGATAACTTGGCGTATTACAAGTGCAACATTTAAATTAGAATGTTAGAATTGTTTTAATAAAAACTTGGACTGACTACTTAAAGTTGCGCAGTTTGCCACTACGTAAGTTACACTTTGTGTCCTCATGCCGTGTGATATGAGCTTTTTCATTCCTTACATGTTTGATTGTTGTGTTTGGAATGGAGAGCTGAATTGATGTTTGGTAATTAGTGCAGAAAGTCCAGCCAAAGTAATAAGAGCAGCTGATGAAAGTGTTCATGGGGAGCATTCACGGTGTAGTTTGCACAACGTTAAAACCTTTCACTTCATCGGCACCAGGGCTATGGCAGCATGGCGTTAACATTGCTTCTGCTTGTCCTCATTTCTCCATTCTCTGGAAGATTAAATGCAGTTTGCTGTTCTGTAGACCCACCTTAATTTAATAATTAAGCTCCATTGTGTCCTGGTTCCCAACATTTCAAATGTCATACAGTGTCGACAAAACATCCTGCTAATATAAGCATAAATGTTGACAACAATCCAGAATTAAAACTTGTGAAGACATATTTGAAACTACGCTTTCAATATCCCAAAATCTGTGATGGAACCAAATGTCAGAGGAAGCAAAAAATGATGGGTGGGCATTTGGTACGGTCAGCTGTACCGTATTTGAATGCTTACGCATGCTTAATGCTTATGCACGATTAATGCCTACGCACGCTTAATGCCTACACACACTTAACGCCTACACACGCTTAATGCCTACGCACGCTTAACGCCTACACACGCTTAATGCCTACACACGCTTAACGCCTACGCACGCTTAATGCCTACGCACGCTTAACGCCTACGCACGCTTAACGCCTACGCACGCTTAACGCCTACACACGCTTAACGCCTACGCACGCTTAATGCCTACACACGCTTAATTCCTATGCACGCTTAACGCCTATGCACGCTTAACGCCTACACACGCTTAATGCTTACGCACGCTTAATGCCTACACACGCTTAATTCCTATGCACGCTTAACGCCTACACACGCTTAATTCCTATGCACGCTTAACGCCTATGCACGCTTAACGCCTATGCACGCTTAATGCTTACGCACGCTTAATGCCTACACACGCTTAATGCTTACGCACGCTTAATGCCTACACACGCTTAATTCCTATGCACGCTTAACGCCTACACACGCTTAATTCCTATGCACGCTTAACGCCTATGCACGCTTAACGCCTACACACGCTTAATTCCTACGCACGCTTAATTCCTGTGCACGATTAATGCCTACACACGCTTAATGCTTACGCACGCTTAATGCCTACACACGCTTAACGCCTACGCACGCTTAACGCCTACACACGCTTAACGCCTACACACGCTTAATTCCTACACACACTTAACGCCTATGCACGCTTAACGCCTAGGCACGCTTAACGCCTACGCACGCTTAATGCCTACGCACGCTTAATGCCTACACACGCTTAATTCCTATGCACGCTTAATGCTTACACACGCTTAATGCTTACGCACGCTTAATGCCTACACACGCTTAATTCCTATGCACGCTTAACGCCTACGCACGCTTAACGCCTACACACGCTTAATTCCTACGCACGCTTAATTCCTGTGCACGATTAATGCCTACACACGCTTAATGCCTACGCACGCTTAATTCCTACACACACTTAACGCCTATGCACGCTTAACGCCTAGGCACGCTTAACGCCTACGCACGCTTAATGCCTACGCACGCTTAATGCCTACACACGCTTAACGCCTACGCACGCTTAACGCCTACACACGCTTAACGCCTACACACGCTTAATTCCTACACACACTTAACGCCTATGCACGCTTAACGCCTAGGCACGCTTAACGCCTACGCACGCTTAATGCCTACGCACGCTTAATGCCTACACACGCTTAATTCCTATGCACGCTTAATGCTTACACACGCTTAATGCTTACGCACGCTTAATGCCTACACACGCTTAATTCCTATGCACGCTTAACGCCTACGCACGCTTAACGCCTACACACGCTTAATTCCTACGCACGCTTAATTCCTGTGCACGATTAATGCCTACACACGCTTAATGCTTACGCACGCTTAATTCCTACACACACTTAACGCCTATGCACGCTTAACGCCTAGGCACGCTTAACGCCTACACACGCTTAATTCCTACGCACGCTTAATTCCTGTGCACGATTAATGCCTACACACGCTTAACGCCTACACACGCTTAATTCCTACACACACTTAACGCCTATGCACGCTTAACGCCTAGGCACGCTTAACGCCTACGCACGCTTAATGCCTACGCACGCTTAATGCCTACACACGCTTAACGCCTATGCACGCTTAACGCCTACGCACGCTTAATGCCTACGCACGCTTAATGCCTACACACGCTTAATTCCTATGCACGCTTAACGCCTACGCACGCTTAACGCCTACACACGCTTAATTCCTACGCACGCTTAATTCCTGTGCACGATTAATGCCTACACACGCTTAATGCTTACGCACGCTTAATGCCTACACACACTTAACGCCTACGCACGCTTAACGCCTACACACGCTTAACGCCTACACACGCTTAATTCCTACACACACTTAACGCCTATGCACGCTTAACGCCTAGGCACGCTTAACGCCTACGCACGCTTAATGCCTACGCACGCTTAATGCCTACACACGCTTAATTCCTATGCACGCTTAACGCCTACGCATGCTTAATTCCTGTGCACGATTAATGCCTACGCACACTTAATGCCTACGCATGCTTAACGCCTACGCTCACTTAATGGCTACGCACGCTTAATGCTTACGCACGCTTAATGCCTACACACACTTAATGCTTACGCACGATTAATGCCTACACACACTTAATGATTACGCCCACTTAATTTCTACATGCGCTTAATTCCTACGCACACTTATTGCCTACGCACACTTGATGCCTACACACGATTAATGCCTACGCACACTTAATTCCTACGCACGCTTAATGCCAACGCACGATTAATGCTTACGCATGTTTAATTCCTACGCACACTTAATGCCTGCTGGTTGTACGTTCTGATGGGTCACAAAAAATGATAGGACAATGGTCCAAGCTGGATGGCACGTTTTGCTCGTGCTGTGGAGACACATCATTAATGATTCATTGTGTTTAGCGAGGGAAGATCTCCCCATGCTAATTACATCACGGGCAGCCCTCTGTGTTTTTCTTTCATTTATTCATTGATATGAACGTGTTCCTGCGAGTGCTGTTCTCAGAGAGGGAGACCGGCCTGCCGGCTGATGTTCATTAATGTGGACCGTGTTTCACCCGCAGTCTTCCTCAGTCCTCTGGTGTCACACTCTGCACGAGCACACAGCCTTTCTCACATGGGCTTAGGATGAAGTCCTCCCTTTTCATATTCAGCATGCAGGACTCGCTTTTTCAATTTACATAACTCATGTCTTGGAATATTAAGCAGCAACTTTGTTGCTTTTTTTATACTTTTGTATATTTAATAATTCTCTTTCATGGATTTATGAATGCAGGGTTTTAAAAATGGGAAAATTAGGAAATCAATAAGTCTTTCATATACTTGCTTGCACTGTATTTTCGGGTTGATTCAAACATTGAAGAATCTGAATCTTGGTCACCGGAGACTGTTTAGATGAGATTAAACATTATGTTGTATGATGTTTTCAGTGGATGAATTTCATACTCCTCATTGATTGCCTCAATTAGCGATTAAAAAAATCACTGATGACCTGATTTCTGACTCGCCACTACAGAAGAGAACATTCCTCACATGTTCTGAAACAGGTGGCATCAGGCAGGCAGCACATGAGGTATTACATATCCATATCAACAGCCTCTTACAAGAGAATATTACAATATTTCATAGTCTTCCTGAATACATATACATATAATAGGTTAGCACTGATTATTTTTATTCGTAAGTAAGGAAACTAAGCTCCTGTCACTCAAAATAAGTAGTCAGAGGAAAGCTCCTTTATACTGACACCTCATGAATTGAAAGTGAAAAGGCTTCATTCAGCCATGCTTCATTTGAGCCGTGCTGGTCGCCTCTTACACTTCCTGTAATTAAATGAAAGTTTAAGTTGTAAACAGTGAGTGACCCGGTGAGCATTTTTGGGGTCCCTCTCAAGTCCTGGCCCCCTGAATCATTCTGGGCCTCTACCCCTCCTGTGCTGCAGTTCCCTCCATACATTTCAGTTTTTGGAAACACTCAGCGTTTAGCCTTTGAAGGAAAAAGATATTAATGAATCAAACACAGTTTGGCACGTTACACTGCGGTGACAGCATGAAAGAGCATGTTTTAATGTGAGTCACTGAGTCAGCGTCAGAGACAGCTTTAGAGTGAGTGCGTTATGCGGCACAGCTGTGCGCTCACCCAGCTGCCCTTGACCATGTGTGCGGAACAGACACACAATGCAGCTGTGTTACTAATGACAGCACAGCAAATGACCGCTGACAAAACCCTGCTCACTCAGTGCCATCCGCTCTCATTCTGATAGGGAACACAGATGGGGTGTGCGCGCGCGTATGTTTCTTTCAGTGTAGTGGCTCACAAATGGATCCACTGTCACCTCAAAATGTGCTGACACCTTAGTTTAGTGATTAGTGACAGGCAATCAATTTCTCACCAAGGGAGATAAAAAAAATGCTTTAAAATTAATTTAGGTGCATCTGCTTGCATGTAGCTGATGTCAGAGGAATGTGAATAAAAGCTGAGTGGGCTTTGTGAGCCAGTTGGGCGTTGACCTTGGGGAGGCTCAGCTCACTCCCTGTGGTCCATCAGGCAGGGCCGTGTGCCGGTGCACCCCGCGGTTAGCCAGTGGTGTGTGTAAGTCTGAGACCTTGGCAGCCGACCATGGTGCAGGGAAACAGGATGTTCCCAGGGAATTTACTGTTTTTTTATTTATTTATGCACGAAAAAGAAAACTATGCTGAAACCCTCTCACGAGGTGCCCGAAAATAATAATATCAATAATGATAACAGTAAAATAAAGAAAACGAAATACAAAACAACACTGGAGCAGTGCCTTAACAGGATGCAGACCATGGGGCCCATCCACACACACCTTAGAATGGCCGCTGTACCCCAGCCAGAGCAGCTGTGAGCTGGCCATGGAGGCTGGAGGAGCTGCCCTTGTAGCAGATGTTTTCCCTGCAGGTCATGCTGTGACTGATTAGCATGAAATTAGCACGTTATCACCAGGTCTTTGTCACCGCAGTCGTTAATTGGCCCGGTAACCGTGCTGTGATGTTTTTCTTTCTGCTCTGCAGGCTGTGCAGTCTTAGGTTTGGGACTAAGCTAACGCTCTGCCTGCTGCCCACCTAACCCTAATCCTAACCTTAACCCCAACCCCACTCAACCATAACCATCTGCACCTGTTTCATTAGCTGTTACTCCACAGAGATAATTAAGGAGTTTGTGTGCTTCTAAATAAAATCGACCCGCATAAACTTTATTGTTGAGAAATGATCATGTATGAATATGTGTGTGTCAGTGTGTGCAGGCACTGTGTCCCCCTCATGGCAGCACTGATACACACATGGGGAACCCTGAGATAGTGTGGGGTGCCGGGCCTCGGGTTCGATTGTGTGGCCCAGCCAGGCGCCAGAACGCTGCCTTAGCAGGACAGGCCACAAATCAGAGATCGAGTGCTTCATCTCAGAAATCCACATTCCCCTCCTCACCACCATTACTGTACCCAGAAGGGAGAATTACTGATAATGTGTTTCTGAAACTGTCAACGATGTTTCTTCATCACTCAACCACCCGCGCAAAAGCTCTTTCCTTACTGGATATTTTAAAGGAAATTATAAAAGCGAATATAGATTCACAATAATGGGGCTGTCTTTTTCCATTAAAATGTGAATTTTAAACATTACTGCATTATTCTTCCGGCTGCGCGGAAATGTTATTCAGAGTTATTTCCCCCTCAGGCCCGTCTGTGATCGTTTCTCTGTTTACGGTAAGGGCTTTGCAGGGTCGTTTGCAGAGCTTTGGTGACGTCATGCGTGCGTCGCTCTGTGCTTCTAAACTCTTTTAGGAGCATTTGTGGATTTGAGTTTTTTTACCTCCAGTTTTCGATTCATCATTTCTTTTTTAATCTGGTGTATGAATGTCAAACCAAGCTGGTTTAGATGGCGTCTAGAGTGCGTCACTCCTAGCATCCATCAAACAGCCACTTGATAATGCCATAACCTCTGAAGTTTCCGACTCTGAGGTTCTTAGTAAATTGGTGTGACTGGGCAGGTCAGGCAGGGAGGAGGCCTGGAGCCGCACAGCATGCTGCGGTGTGCCTTTGTGTCTCCTATGCCCAGTCTGTGTGGAGGTCTACCAGATCAAGAGAAATGAGTCATACACGTTATCTATGGGCAGCTGCCCCTATAAGACAAATGCACTCATACTCACACACGCTTGTGTGCTCGTACACACACACACACACACACACACACACACACACACACACACATGCCCATGCAAAAATACACACATAGTGTTTCAGAGGGTGAAAGGATGGTTTATTTTCAGCTGATGGTAAATGTGATCACACCTTCTAACACTCCCCCTGGATAACTGTTGTGTGAGTCATAAAAATGTAATTTTACTAACTTTATCAGCTCTCACACTTTTCAGCTACTAACCATGTTGTGCTCACAGTGTTTGCACAATGTTTCACTTTTTCCACTCTGTTGTGTTGTCAGGTCTGGCCCTGATGGGTTTATAGTTTCTCTGATCGGACAGGGTGTGCTTCATTTCCGTAATGAATCATAGCGGTGAGCAAGTTTTGATCAGGTTTATTATCATTGCCCCACTAAAAACAAAACCTTATACTACCTTTGTGCCACAGAAAACAGGGAAGACCAAGTAGATATTTTTGTACAGTCTGATTGGTTGGTTCCTCATGGTGAAAAGTTTGTTATTACTTTTTTGTCGTGCCTAACTGGTGATGTTATCTCTGCAGAGCGCCTCTGACAGGCCTGTGATGGGGCGCTCTTTCTGTGCAGTGGGTGGAATTGATTTGGTGATCGATTCCTAGTGCATGGAATTTTCAGAACGTCTTTGTGTTTTCTCCGCTCATTCATTCTCTCCATATTTCTCCTACTTTCTCTTTCTCTCAGTCATTTTCTTTATCTTTTCCCATCTCTTCTGCTGTCCCTCTCCCTTTGAATTGTTTGCTTTCACTCTTATCGGTCTGTCTCTTCCCAGTCATCCTCTCTCCCCTACCCATCGTTTGACTGTGAGCTTGAATGTGTTTCATATGGAAATGGAAATGCATGCAGGAGAGAGGGGGTAGCACTTGGGGAGATTGATCGCTGTGTAAATGAGTCCGTCGAGGCGTGCATGTGGCTGCGTTGAGTGTCCTATGGCCTGCAGGAGCTGTGCATGTGGCTGCGTTGAGTGTCCTATGGCGTGCAGGAGCTGTGCATGTGGCTGCGTTGAGTGTCCTATGGCGTGCAGGAGCTGTGCATGTGGCTGCGATGCGTGTCATATGGCCTGCAGGAGCTGTGCATGTGGCTGCGATGCGTGTCATATGGCCTGCAGGAGCTGTGCAACGTGGCTGCGCTGCGTGTCCTATGGCCTGCAGGAGCTGTGCATGTGGCTACACTGCGTGTCCTATGGCCTGCAGGAGCTGTGCAACGTGGCTGCGCTGCGTGTCCTATGGCCTGCAGGAGCTGTGCAACGTGGCTGCGCTGCGTGTCCTATGGCTTGCAGGAGCTGTGCATGTGGCTGCGCTGCGTGTCCTATGGCCTGCAGGAGCTGTGCAACGTGGCTGCGCTGCGTGTCCTATGGCCTGCAGGAGCTGTGCAACGTGGCTGTCTGTGGCCTTCCCGCACCTCTAGCTGCCTCCATCGGCTCCCGCAGTCGCCCCAGTGCAGCTCTGGGGATGGGCGCACAGCGGGACTGGGGGGTCCTTCCACATTTCCCCGTCCCTCCTTTCACCTCTGTTACCTGAGAGGGGATGTGAAGTATGTTTATTTTATGGCCACGGTTTTACACGAGCTCTGCCGCTTGCGCATCTCTGCAGCAGTGTGTACTCCAGCTTTTGCGTCAGACAGCTGTACTCAGCCCTGCTGCAGAAACGCAGCCCTCTGCACTGGATAAATGCTGCACACACAGAGCATAAACACCGTCTGCATGCTCACGGTGAGGGTGATCTTCACCCCACTGTCCATGTGTCAAAACCAAAGTCACATTTTTGTTTTGCACAGTGTAAACGGAGAAGGTGAGAATGTGTTTTTTTTTTTTTGGGATGAATTCCAAATTTAGGAAGTGATTTTTAGGTAATTTTTTTTCCCCCAATATATATAGGTGATTTTTTTTTCTCCCACAGTTCATCGTGGTTGGTGATTTCGCGCTGCTGTAAGCGCTGTAGTCAGAAAGACCTGTGCCCTTTCACTCATCTTACCTTCTCCTGGAAAAACTACATGTGGCAGAATTTTGTAGGAAGGCTTATCCACATTTTAATGCGATTCCCTTTCCCTACTCTGTGTGCCACCAAACTCAATCTGCCATTTTTCACAAAGTCACTCATGCATAGAGAATTTGTCTTACAGCCAGATCCTGGGCGGGGCATTAATTTGTCCTGATAGGTGAGTTGGTGAGTGTTGAGTGTGGAGCTATCCCCGGGGCCAGCTGTGTATGACAGTATCACTCCTGTGTCACCTTTAAGACCCTTTTCTTGCCATGTAAATTAAACTGGGTCTGACAAAGACTCTGGCTAAGCCCCACCAGATAAATAAAGACTGTGTCGAATTTTAACTCAGACTAAGCTGGTAAAAAATCTAATTAAATGGCAGCATCGTCTTTGGGCTGTGCACCATGTATTTTAAATCAAATGTGACATTTACAAAATGAAGAAAAAAAATGTTCAATTAAAAAACACTTTGATTTAAGAAGTTGCATTTCATGGTCCTTATCAGGTTTAATTGGCACAGCCATGAGGAGGTCAAAAAGTCCATTTCATTCTTCTACAAGGAAAAACATAGTGCCTGAGATTTCATATCATCAGAGATGTTAATAAAATTAAGACGTATTTCCCCCAAAGCAAGCCAATACATGCTTTTTAATGCCTTTCAGGAAAGAACATAGGGTCATTTGTCATTATGTTTCTATTGAAAGAAATGGGCAGCAGGAAATAAAAGCATTATAGCAGTGGTGGGAGAATTATGGGAAGAGAATCTTGGCCACCCAGTGGCCTCATTTATCAGACATGAGTCATGGTTTTGTGCATGGATCAGGGTTGTAGTCTTCAGTTTGTTCGTAGGGTCAGAGCAGCCATCCCCAGTGCTCTGGTTTGTTTATTTCATGTGCGCAAATTAAAAACCAAGGATCCTGCACCTGCTCTGGTTCTGATTTTATTTGTTCATTCATTAATAATATGTCTAGATCAAAAAGGACTAATAAAATTCTGATAAATTATTTGTAAGTATTACATTTTAATGGTTCAAATGAATATATAAATAGCAGGAATAGATTTAACACCGAAAAAAAATGTGCTTTATTTGGACAATTCTGTTGAATCTAGTCAAAATTTGATTGCAATTTGATTTGAACTTTTAATAGCATATTCACATAAATCCGGCATAATTTGTGAGTTTGTGTCCATTTACGCACACGTTTACACAAAATTGAAGGAGAATACTGATGAGTGAGGCTCAGTGGTACAGCTATACTGATGAGTGAGGCTCAGTGGTACTGCTATACTGATGAGTGAGGCTCAGTGGTAGTGCTGTACTGATGAGTGAGGCTCAGTGGTACTGCTATACTGATGAGTGAGGCTCAGTGGTACTGCTATACTGATGAGTGAGGCTCAGTGATAGTGCTATATTGATGAGTGAGGCTCAGTGGTACAGCTATACTGATGAGTGAGGCTCAGTAGTAGTGCTATACTGATGAGTGAGGCTCAGTGGTAGTGCTATACTAATGAGTGAGGCTCAGTGGTAGTGCTGTACTGATGAGTGAGGCTCAGTGGTAGTGCTATGCTGATGAGTGAGGCTCAGTGGTAGTGCTGTACTGATGAATGAGGCTCAGTGGTAGTGCTATGCTGATGAGTGAGGCTCAGTGGTAGTGCTATGCTGATGAGTGAGGCTCAGTGGTAGTGCTATACTGATGAGTGAGGCTCAGTGGTAGTGCTATACTGATGAGTGAGGCTCAGTGGTAGTGCTATACTGATGAGTGAGGCTCAGTGGTAGTGCTGTACTGATGAGTGAGGCTCAGTGGTAGTGCTATGCTGATGAGTGAGGCTCAGTGGTAGTGCTATACTGATGAGTGAGGCTCAGTGGTAGTGCTATACTGATGAGTGAGGCTCAGTGGTAGTGCTATACTAATGAGTGAGGCTCAGTGGTAGTGCTATACTGATGAGTGAGGCTCAGTGGTAGTGCTATACTGATGAGTGAGGCTCAGTGGTAGTGCTATACTAATGAGTGAGGCTCAGTGGTAGTGCTATACTGATGAGTGAGGCTCAGTGGTAGTGCTGTACTGATGAGTGAGGCTCAGTGGTAGTGCTATACTGATGAGTGAGGCTCAGTGGTAGTGCTGTACTGATGAATGAGGCTCAGTGGTAGTGCTATACTGATGAGTGAGGCTCAGTGGTAGTGCTATACTGATGAGTGAGGCTCAGTGGTAGTGCTATACTGATGAGTGAGGCTCAGTGGTAGTGCTATACTGATGAGTGAGGCTCAGTGGTAGTGCTATACTGATGAGTGAGGCTCAGTGGTAGTGCTATACTGATGAGTGAGGCTCAGTGGTAGTGCTATACTGATGAGTGAGGCTCAGTGGTAGTGCTATACTGATGAGTGAGGCTCAGTGGTAGTGCTATACTAATGAGTGAGGCTCAGTGGTAGTGCTATACTAATGAGTGAGGCTCAGTGGTAGTGCTATACTGATGAGTGAGGCTCAGTGGTAGTGCTATACTAATGAGTGAGGCTCAGTGGTAGTGCTATACTAATGAGTGAGGCTCAGTGGTAGTGCTATACTAATGAGTGAGGCTCAGTGGTAGTGCTATACTGATGAGTGAGGCTCAGTGGTAGTGCTATACTGATGAGTGAGGCTCAGTGGTAGTGCTATACTGATGAGTGAGGCTCAGTGGTAGTGCTATGCTGATGAGTGAGGCTCAGTGGTAGTGCTATACTGATGAGTGAGGCTCAGTGGTAGTGCTATACTGATGAGTGAGGCTCAGTGATAGTGCTATACTGATGAGTGAGGCTCAGTGGTAGTGCTATACTAATGAGTGAGGCTCAGTGGTAGTGCTATACTGATGAGTGAGGCTCAGTGGTAGTGCTATTGGACAGGAGTCCAGTAAAATACAACAGAAACTGGGGTGGGGGGGAACCCTTACACTCTAGTAACCTTTACAGGATCTCCCTGATAGTGACATGAGATACGAAACAGCAACTAGCCTCCATGCTAACCTCCGTTGCAATCAGATACTGTCAGCATCACAGGGAAGGACTGTTTTGACTTGTGAATGATAACTTATTACCTGTGTTTTAGGCAGTTAGCAGCATTACATTACGTACTTTCTTAAGCACTCAGTTCATTTTCACAGACATTCTACTGAAGCAGTACAGGTTAATTACTTTGCCCAATCTGTGGGAATCAAACCTGCAACTCCTAAGATTCAAGCAAGCTCCATAACTGCCATGTTACCCTGTCACCCATGTGAGCAGTAAAACCCCTATTTTGTGTGACCTGATGACGGCAGTTTCATTTGACCGGGTACAGCTGGGGCACTCTGCTAGATTGAGCAAATTATGAATCTGTAAAGCCTTAGTTGTTTAGCAATTAATGCAACATCAAGCAAATGGGTTGTAATGAAAAAGTGATAAACGATGGCTGTGATCAGGACCACTGTTTGAGTGATGAATGCTAAATAATATGTCATTTGCAAATCCCTGCTGACAGTGAAGATGTCGGAGTAATTCGCTGTCACAGGGCAAACATGTTAGTTTTGAGTTGCTATTCATGAATTTGCCAATTAATGGCAGTCTGAATCTGACGAAGATGGGAACACTAATTAACAGACAAAATAATGGTTGAGTGTTTAATTTTAATTAGTCCCTGACCACAGCTGAAATATTGAGAGTCCTGTCTCTGATGTATATCGTGGCGTTGGAGCAGTGTAGTCAGACAGATGCCCCCTCCTAAATTAAACAGTGATTCAAACATAAGACTTAGAGAAACCATGTGCAATTCAGTGACCTCAGACCTCCAACTACCGGCAAAGCCTTTTTTATTTTGTTCCTTATTTCACTTCACTTTCTCTCTTTACAAAACATTTGAAAAGCCTCCAAAAAATAAATTTTGTATGATAGCTCAGAAATGTACTGTTTCAAGACCTCATAGAAATGAAGTCATTGTGGTCTCTGAAGAGGTTCCAAAGAGGTTCACGCATCAGCAGTGTAAAAGTAAAGTTAATATATTTCTCAGCATCATTCTTATTCCTGGGTAGTTTCAGGATTTGGGTGATCCAGTAGAGGAAAGTTCTGTAGTACACAAGCTGGCATCATGGAAATCTAACGCCAGCACTACAGAGGAGCTGTGAAGACCCACAGAACTCCACTGGGCTGCTCAACATAAGTCTGCACCAAAAAAATCTTTTTCTTGTTGTTTTCAACTTGAATGTGAGAGAAGAGAGAGAATATGGAAGCACGAGCATGTGAAGACCTCCAGCCCTCAAGAGAACCTCTTGTAGATTTTTATTGGTGTTTTTTCGATATCTGTATTGTTTATTATTCCATTGTGCTTAGTACAGTGGATGATTCTCTTTGTACCACCAAAGCCCTCCATTGCACATGTGGTAGCTGCTTCCATGAAAGAGAGAAGCAGCGCAGTATGTGGGTGCTGCAGATGCTGTAGTGTTCCAGCCAGCCCTTCCTGTTGCTTTGATGTGGGGTAGTACTGTGCTTTAGAAAACTTGCACTCCTTTTTTGTCCGTTTCCTATCCCTGTCGGTGAGGATCATTTTCTTTGGCACTATAAATTCTAGCACCATTGAACACAAAATATCCAAAAACCCTGTGAGCTCACATTCAGATATTGAATTATGGAAATAAACTCTTATTCATTCAGTCAAGTTCACCACCTTCAACTCACAGACATAACCTTGGTTTTCATTGTTTGGGGAGTATTACCTTAGTTTTCATTGATTGGGGAGTATTGCCTTGGTTTTCATTGTTTGGGGAGTATTACCTTGGTTTCATTGTTTGGGGAGTATTGCCTTAGTTTTCATTGATTGGGGAGTATTGCCTTGGTTTTCATTGTTTGGGGAGTATTGCCTTAGTTTTCATTGTTTGGGGAGTATTGCCTTAGTTTTCATTGTTTGGGGAGTATTGCCTTAGTTTTCATTGTTTGGGGAGTATTGCCTTGGTTTCTGTCAAGAAGTAGTAATCCAGTTCATGCAATGAATATTGGAACTTGTAAGTAAACCTGTGTAGCTTTAAGGTTATATATATGAAGTGCTAATGGAATACCGTATGTTTTGTATGTAAACAGAATAATGGATACAGGCAGATTCAGTGCCAGACAGATTGCAGGCAGAGCTTAAAAGCTGGATACTGGTTTCATAGCACTCCCTGTCTGGAGGAAGTGATCGGGAAACACATGTTAGTGTTATGAGTGAATGCTACCACTGCTAGCTGGCACCGCTATGAGTGTGCCGCTGTGCAAAACCTCTGACAGCCAGTCTGTGGCCTTTCCCTCATATGGTGCAGCACAGATCTGCACAGGCCGTCCCAGCGCACACAGCATGGTTTTATAGCCACAGATCTGCACAGGCCGTCCCAGCGCACACAGCATGGTTTTATAGCCACAGATCTGCACAGGCCGTCCCAGCGCACACAGCATGGTTTCATAGCCACAGATCTGCACAGGCCGTCCCAGCGCACACAGCATGGTTTCATAGCCACAGATCTGCACAGGCCGTCCCAGCGCACACAGCATGGTTTTATAGCAGATCTGCACAGCCGTCGCACACAGCATGGTTTTATAGCCACAGATCTGCACAGGCCGTCCCAGCGCACACAGCATGGTTTTATAGCCACAGATCTGCACAGGCCGTCCCAGCGCACACAGCATGGTTTCATAGCCACAGATCTGCACAGGCCGTCCCAGCGCACACAGCATGGTTTCATAGCCACAGATCTGCACAGGCCGTCCCAGCGCACACAGCATGGTTTTATAGCCACAGATCTGCACAGGCCGTCCCAGCGCACACAGCATGGTTTATAGCCACAGATCTGCACAGGCCGTCCCAGCGCACACAGCATCATAGCCACAGATCTGCACAGGCCGTCCCAGCGCACACAGCATGGTTTCATAGCCACAGATCTGCACAGGCCGTCCCAGCGCACACAGCATGGTTTTATAGCCACAGATCTGCACAGGCCGTCCCAGCGCACACAGCATGGTTTTATAGCCACAGATCTGCACAGGCCGTCCCAGCGCACACAGCATGGTTTCATAGCCACAGATCTGTAACCTGCCAGCAGGTTTCCCTGGCTGGCTCTTCAGCAAACCCTTGGTAACGGAGCGCTAATTAAAACTGACCCACTGCAGCATCTGATTAATATCAATTAAGTTGTTTAATTACCAATGATTACAGAGTGCTGCTCACTGCCATGCACTCCTGTTTATCCCTTTCTGTCTGCAGCGTCTGTGCTAACGCGATAATAGAATGCGATATTGCTGTATCTGGATTTTTTTGACAATGTCTTCTCTTAATTACTGAATTATCTATCTACTGAACTATCTTGCATTCAATATCACCCCATCAGTCATGGCCATTTACTGCAGGCTACAGAACAGGTTCATACACAGCAATCATACAGAGAGATCAGTGATGTAGAAAATGTGAGGGAAACTAAATTTCAGTTTTTTGTATCAAAGGAACAAAATGTGGTTCTTTGTATATAGTCATTGTTTCCGTCATTGAGACTGAAAATGTCATTCCATGTGTGCTTTCTCCCGTTATCTACCCATACGGTGGAAAACTGCTCAATCGCATTGCATGTCCTCAATAGTGAGGTTGTCATTCTGCATTTCCTATTTTTACTGAGAGAAGGTTTGAGCTCAAATCACCATCCCTCAGACACAGGGTCCACAAAGGCTTTTATAGTGTCGTCCAACTTGGTTTTTTCCCAGACCCTTGTCCGTTTCTCTGAGATCTGTTTTCCAATGGATCGCTAATGGGCTTTTTGGTTTAATATAGTAGGACTTCTCTAATTTTCAATGCTTCGTGTACTGTTTGTTTTAAAATGGGGTTTGAAAACTGTCAGCTGCAGATTAGGGTTGAAAGCCTCACAGACTGAGTGTTTCTTGCACAGTTAATTGAAGCAGTCTGCTCTATTTACTTCTCATCTCCACAGGAAGCTGAGGGATATACTCTCTGTCCAAGCTGATAAACTGGGTTCTGTTGTTTTTCTGTGACCTGTGTTTGATTGCCAGCTTTGAATGAAAAACTTCTATGCCGGCCAAGCTGCTGTAAATAAGGAGCTTGAAGCTGGATTCTTTGAGCAGTTTAGGAGTTGGAGTTTAAGCTTGTGCAGAAATGCAGTCCACTGCTCAAAGTTTTGATTGCTGCGTTCTGGCTTCCTCCCAGTCATAACACTGATGCTGGAACCTCAGTTTAATGGGGCTTCAGAGATTTAGAGGGATCAATTGGCTAACAGACTTGGCAAGGCAGGTGTTTAACAGTCAGGAAAGTTACAGGCTCTTTAGTTTGGTCAGAGGTGTAGTTCAGGTGGGAGGGCCCCATCTCACCTGCGGTGCTCATAGGTGACTTACATAAAGCAGCATATGGCAGCAGACAGGTAAATGTCAGAGAGAAAAGACACCCTCCCGGGCAGAGGAGGGGTGCCTGGTAATCTGGTTTTGCCCGTAGCCCTAATCCTCTGAGTTCCTCAGTCCCAGCTGGAGCTCCTGCCCCAGGCCGCCCTGGAGGGCTCCGGAGCTGGATTCTCTACGTACCCAACCCTATTTTAAGCAACCATGGGTAGTGCTGCTCTGGGTCTGTTCAAGAAATAATTTGTGTTTATATGTCTTTATTTCAGTAAATACAGTGACGATGATATATTTTGAAACAGGAAAGGACAGGGGGGAAGAGGAGCCCATGTGCAAGTCTGGACTAACTTTTCTGCATCCTGAGCTGACAGAATTTTCCTGATTTTGGCTCTGTGCCTCAGATGGAAGTAAGCAGTTTTAGAGGTGTTTATTAGATATGTTTCAAGGTATAACTCAGGATCAATAATGATGCAAAGGCCCCTGGTGACTGCACTTGAAGCCACAGAGACACCATCAAGGTGCAGAGTGATTTGAGAACCTGCTCCTGATGGACTTTGGGCCAATAACCAACAATTCAGTTTTATCTGAGTTTAGGAGCAGAACGTTTTTGGCCATCCATTCCTTTATGTCTTTGAGGCAGGTTTCCATTTTTATATTCCATAATCCCAGGAAGGCATCAGGTTTGGCTGATATGTACAGCTGAGTATCATCTGCATAAGAGTAGAAATTAATGCCATGTTTACAGATAATATTAGCTAGAGGTAAAACAACAGAAGTCCAAGCATGGATCCTTGTGGTATTCCATATGGTACTGCAGATTGATCTGAAGACTCATTGTTAATATGCACAAATTGGTGACGTTCTGAGAGGTACGGCCTGAACCAAGAGAGGGCATGTCCATTTACACCAGCAATATGTTCATGTCGGTCTCATAGAATGTGATGGTTGATGGTGTGAAAGGCTGTGCTCAGATCTAGGAGCACACATGAGGAGACACACTGTGCCACTGTCAGTGCAGAGAAGCTAATTATGCCGCACTTTTTGAGCTCTTGTGTTAGAGCTCATTTTACCTACGTCAGCAGTGAGATCATAATGACAGCCAATAGTCAAAGTGCATGACATGGTATTCATATATAAGAATATGGCACATGCTCCTGATATGGGCTCTGTTCTCAGTGAAGCCAAAGGCATACAGAAGCTGCAGTCTGATGGGTCAGTCCTGCAGTCTGTGCTGGAGAGAGTGTCTCTCTGCGAATGAAAAGCTCTGTGTTCATTTAATCTCTGCTTTTCCACGCTGTTAATGCAACAGGTGACCCTGGAAGTTTCGGGGTTCATAGAGCGATAACATTTATTCTGGCTGATCTCGGGAGACGGAAGGAAGGACGGAGTTTGAATAATACACGCTTGCAGAGGAGTCCAGCCCCTCTCACACAGCGTCATTCATATTAATAATGTGTTTTAATGACTGATCAAAGCTGCTTCAGAACTGCTTATATCAGTACAACACACTTTCCTTAATTTCACTTTCTGCTAGCTCTGACAAACTAGCAAACTCAGCGCTGCTGTTTCCCCTTTAAATGACCTGACAAGGATGCAGACCAATTAAACAGCACTGTGCTGGAGTCAGTAATCTCACAGCTCGGCTTCGCTGTGATCTGGATCCACTCTAATCTGGATCCATTTTGTCCTTACATGGTCTGTGGTGCAGTGTGTTGTGTGCACTTCGGACCCCTCGACCAGTCTTACCATCTCCCTGGGGCTCATTCTGTGATAAATGTTTGGAAAATCAAAGAACTCTCAGGCTGTAGTTGTTTTGTGCAATTTTATTTACATCTGTTCTGTGTATGTCCTTTGACTTCATGATTATTTTATTGTTTAACTCTCTTGTGACAAAGTTGGCTTACTCGTGTCACTCACTCTCACTTACTTTCTCTGAGCTACTTTCTTCTCCTCTTTTCTTGCTTATGTTCTACCTGAACAAATCACCAGCATAAAGGAAGTCCACTTTCAGCGGTCTTCATTAACATCTAGAGTGTCCAGTCTCATCAGAGAGGGGCCTAGGTGAGCTCCAGCACAAAAACACCTGACTCAACCGATCCAGAGTTTGATTAAAGGCATAGATCAGGTGCATGGGGTGTTTCGCAGAGCTCCTCTGTCTGGCCTTCTCAGATGAGATCAGACAGCCCTGATTTAAATGTAGCCGTTTGATCTGCATCTCTAGTGTTCAGCTGGCTGCATGAACCAGGGTATGTCAGACAAACAGCGTTCACCCAGCCTCCGCCCCGTGCTCCCACATTCAAGAAATAATGAGCCTGGCTTAGTCTGCCACCTGGTCTCACCCCACAGAGCGTACAGACACGTGGCCTGCTGATGCTACGTTTGTGCATGCATGCATGCGTGCTTGTGCACAGGTAGGCTGTGAGGGCTATGGCAGGTGCAGTAGGCTGAAGGTGCAGGTGAAGGTGTCTGCGCTGTGCCAGGTGCAGCAGGCTGAAGGTGCAGGCGAAGGTCTCTGCGCTGTGCCAGGTGCAGTAGGCTGAAGGTGCAGGTGAAGGTGTCTGCGCTGTGCCAGGTGCAGTAGGCTGAAGGTGCAGGTGAAGGTCTCTGCGCTGTGCCAGGTGCAGCAGGCTGAAGGTGCAGGTGAAGGTGTCTGCGCTGTGCCAGATGCAGCAGGCTGAAGGTGCAGGTGAAGGTCTCTGCGCTGTGCCAGATGCAGCAGGCTGAAGGTGCAGGTAAAGGTGTCTGTGCTGTGCCAGGTGCAGCAGGCTGAAGGTGCAGGTGAAGGTCTCTGCGCTGTGCCAGGTGCAGTAGGCTGAAGGTGCAGGTGAAGGTGTCTGTGCTGTGCCAGGTGCAGCAGGCTGAAGGTGCAGGCGAAGGTCTCTGCGCTGTGCCAGGTGCAG
>JAFBMS010001296.1:0-43717 GCA_019788955.1 Albula glossodonta | reverse complement strand
ATCCGACAAAAGATTTGGTTAATCTGGCACATGGTGCTATACTTACATACATCTATTTACATCCATTATTATTGTTAGTATAAAACAGTGGATTGAAAGTAGAATGAAAGATATGTATTTAATATTGTGAGGTCTCATCCAGCAGCCCTGCTCATTGCTGAGATGTTATTGATGTGAAGTGGACATGTTTGTGATGATGGTGCTTCTGTCAGAGCTAAGGTCCATATGGAGGAACTGTAAGTGGGCGTGTGTCATGTAAAGCTGGCACTCTCTCTATCCCCACCCCCTTGGTTTTCTCTCTCTCTCTCTCTCTCTCTCTCTCTCTCCCCCATTGCTTTGGGTCAGCTAATGCAAAGCCCAAGCCCTCCCTCTTTGGCTCTTCTCTCATTGCACCGCTAGTTTCTCATGACAACACAACATGGGCCAGTTTGTTTCCAGTGCTGCACCCAGAGAGCTGTGAGATTATGGCTGCTGGGAGCGGGGGTGGGGGTGAGGGCGGGGTCCGGGGTGATGGGGGTAGGGGAACCCACCCGGTCGTGTAGGATGCTGTCTTTTATTTACTGTGGCCATTATCATCCAGGGGATGCTGCGCTACAGTCCCAAGGACCCTCCCCCATGCCTTAGTCCCCATCCCCCCTCACACCCTCACACATGCGCACGCATCCTGGCACGCATATACACAAATGCATACATGAGCATACACATACGTGCATGCATACACTAATTTTTTTTTCCTTAATATTTTGCTTGTATAGTAGTTTGTTACTCTCACAATTCATTCATTTAAATTTTTGGTTTCCTTTGGGGAGGACAGGGGTGGGGGGTTGGGCGATGAGATGAAGTGTTTGAATTATGTACCGGTTCCCCAGGGATCTCTTTTGGATGAATTAATTCATATGAAATTTACTACACTTTTGTATTCATACTGATATTTTTTATAGCCAAAATGATAGTTAAGGGACAAGCTGCTCTACAGCTTAATGTTGTGAACAGAAATGCCCTCACTGTATGTCAGTGTATTACTGACTGCAAAGTATGATGTGAAATCCATTGCAGTGTTTAAATGGGGCTGTCCAGCTGCTGCTGCTTATTAAATACCCCTGATGAAGATTTCTCAGTTACAAGCAGGTTTGCTGCCTAGAAATGCATCTTATCTTCACAAGTCACAATTAAACAAAAAAAAAAATGGAACTGTCTGTGCTTGTTGGGAGACATGAAAGAGCACCTGCCTTATGTGCTATGGGGCAGAGAGATTAAGTGCTGGGGCCCCTGGCCTGGCACTCTTTAGATGCTGGTATACTTGGGGAAAAAGCCTCTGCAGTTGCAGCCGATAATGTTCAGACATTCAGCAAAACAGCAATGCCTCCTACCGTTTTTTCATTACCCAGCTGTCCCAAGAGTGTCTGGCTACAGCGACCTGAGACCTCAGGTGCGTTCCGATACTTTTGCTCATCTGCTCCTTTCCTCCACTCCCCCACTAACTCTTGTCTCCTATCCGGTAGTATGTGGAGGACAGGAATGGAGGAAACGGGTAGAGGAGGAAAGGAGGAGATGCTACGAAAACTGGAGCTGCTAATTCGATTCTCACGTCATCGAAGTCGACGTCGGTTATTGGTGAAGTAGTAATTTCGATTTATTCCGAGGATACTTTATACCTTATTCTCAAACGCCGCCAGCCCTTTTTTATGTAGCCTACTAAAATAAGAATATCGGTTATTCGCATTCTGCTCATCATTTAACATAAACGTGTTTATTTTTACATTGGTACTATTAACTTTCGCAACACTAAAACGTTAATATATCGTGTTCACGTGAATATGTTGGAAAAAAGCAAACAGTAGGCCTAATGGTTTCACATGAATGTAATTTATGCGGTCTCTGTTTACTGTCCTGACACGTGTGTTGGTAAATCTCTTGTGATGTATCCTTTGTTTTGAGGAGATGAAGAGGCGAGATTTAGCATCCTTTGCTCGCCTACTACGATTTTGGAACATCGGAAGGAGGGGGAACACATAGATTTCCGGGGCACTACATACAACTTTATAGTATTGGAACGCATCCCCCGTTTTATCGGAGATGAATGATAATAATCGCTGGCTATCAATAGCCTCCCTAGCAATGACACATCTCATTAGGCTACGTTTTCAGTTAGATAGTGTAGTTGAGTTGGACATGGTTAAAAATTTCTTCGATTTATCTGGTAATTCAGGGAGACATAATAATAATAGTTGTTGGCTAATCGTAGCCCAGCAATGTTCTGCCTTATGGCCTATATTAGCTGGATAGCTAGTCTACTGAGCTGGCTAACTTGTTAACGTGGCTCCCAAGATTTAACAGCTACTGAAATGTATAGTAACAGCGGCGTTTAGAAATATTGTAGTAATCTCCGTAAATACAAGCTTATATTGCCATACGAACTAAGTGGCAGCAGCATTATCCCGTTTTTTCAACAAAAACAAAAAATACTCAGGGTTCTTCGTAAGGAATGTTACAATGGCGCAGTGTCATTATGTTGTCTTTACAGTGCCACATATCGAAATAAGCCACAGAAGTTAATTAAGCAGCGACAATACAAAATTACAGTGAAACAAAAGCAAAAATTGTGTGTGTGTGTGTTTCCTTTTTTAAATGTTGATTGAATTAACGGCCTTTAATGTAAAATTGAGACAATGTAGCGGACTTTGACAGGCAAATGCAAGGACTATGGCAAATCCAGTTCTGGACATTGAGGACGAGACGGGCCACAGTGGTAGATAGATAAACATAAGCTGCCCAGTAATTTTTTTGTTCAGTTGCGAACCATTAAGGATGCAGGGATACCCTAGGCTACTGGTTTAGCTGCTGCTAAAACATTTCGAGATGTGCATGAAAATAGTGGTCACCGTTTGTCTGTTTTGCGTGGAAGGTTCTGCCGTGACGTGGTTTGGAGTGTGAAAACCCTTTTACGCGTTACAGTAGTACAGGGAGAGCGAAGAAGCTTGAAGGCGTTCGGCTCCCGTAATGCAATAATGTAACACCTGGATGCAAGGTTCGAGTCAAATGCCTGCAGGTTAATCGGTTGTATGTAATACAATAAAACGTGGCATCCTTGGGCACACAGTTCTCAGAATAAAATATCAGTGAAAGACTGAATAATGCAGTAAAAATTGAAGAGTTTAAATGAAAAAAGGAAATTATCAAATTTTGAGGAGGCGCAAATTTAAATGTGCTTCTAGCTTTATATTCGATTTCACGGTTGTTCTGAATGTTTAATGTGTAAATAAAAAATGAGAAAGTAAGGGGATGGTTGTGAGTGTAGTCAAGGACCGGTTAATAATTAAATTATCAATAATAGTCATTTAATGTTTTTAGCTCCTACGGCCATATTAGTTATTGTGATACATTTTTTTTACGTAACCCCACAAATAGTGAGGGTTAAGAGTACTCAGAGGCTACCGTGTTTGAGAGCGAGGAGGTCAAACCACATCCGTATTTCTGTGGCCTGAAGAAACATAGTCATTCGTTTATAACTTTACTGAATTATTACTTTACATTGCATGCCGCTTGAAAGACCACTTAGCCTGCAGTGTAGCCATTTCAGAATTCATATGCTAATGTACGAATGGTCGGAGAATAAATGGTGTTGTGGAGATTTAAATGGTTGTTTAAGGTTTGCTAATTATTTAAATCGGACAATAATTATTTAAATGTAGTAGATGTTTCCGGGGTAGGGGTTGGGTATGTGATTTTGGGAGGTTATCTGATTTTAGCCTCAGTGTGAGGCTAGAGGTGCAGACTGAAGATTTTTGATCTGTTTTAACCCATACAGCAACACTGAATTTTCCCTGTGCCAAGAGGTAGGGATTGCCACAAAGCCCAGAAAGAACCAGACAGATCAGTAGCAGCAAATCAGACATTTTGGATTTATTTCACATCCTATCAGCAATGTACTGAAAACATAAGTAATACTGAATGTAACTCTCATGTGGATATGAACAACTGTATAGTAATGTTTGTTTCATATTGCTGGGGGGTTTGGACATGTAATGTTGTTTTTCCATGGCCTTAGATATTGTGTCAATTTTGATGTAAGCTGACAAGGAGTCTTAAGTGTAGCTTTGAAGCTGAAGATCACTCTTGTTTTTGCGAATGACTGTTGACTGGACCTGCAAATTACTGTATGCTGGACCTGTGCCACCTGCATAAAGGTTAAACGGCTGGATTACCATATCGGCTGCTTGATGGTAATGACTGTGTTGTACTTAAATATTCACAGCTTTTCAGTCAATTTTCCCTCACCTTTGTAGTTACAGGTCTATGAATATGTCTTCATTAGAGGATGCATGCACGTTTATTGGTTACAACAACAGAGACTGGGGGGGCGGCACTGATCTTGGATCAGACTGAGTTAAGGGTAATTCATGCCAGGGTATTTTGTGCCTGTATGTCTGTATGTCTAGTGCTGTTCCTGGGTCAGTCTGAGCTAATGACTTATCTCACCAGTTTATTTCACCCTTGTACAGCACTGATCCTAGACCAGTCTTGAGGTAACTGCTCTGACTATAAAGGCATTATGCTCTGTGTGTAGCACTCATGCCTGATCAGTCTGAGCTATTGGCTGTTCCTGGGCCAGTCTGAGATAATGACTTATCTTGCCAGGTTATTTCACCCTTATGCACAGCACTGATCCTAGACCAGTCTTGAGGTAATTGCTCTAACTATAAAGGCATTATACTCTGTGTGTAGCACTGATGCCAGATCAATCTCAGCTAATGGCTGTCCTTGGGCTGAAGGATTGGTATAAGCCATCCTACAGACAGAACCAAGCTGAGAGAGGGTTCCTGAGAATTTCTCTAGAGGCGATTTCATTACAGGTGCCTCTTACTCAGAGGGGCTATAGCTCCATAATCCCTGTTCACTTGTCATCTTCTCATGCAACGTCTCATGTGTGTGTGAGAGAGAGAGAGAGAGAGTGTGTGTGTGTGTGTATGTATGTATGTGTGCATACAAATGTGCGCACATAAGTATTCATAAGTGTACCCCATCTGCATTAGCGTTATTTACCTTATAGGATTCAGAGTCTAAATCTCTCACATTATCCACATTTCATCGCAACATTTTCATCACATAATCATTCACATTATGAGCTACTACAGCAACAGTGATGAATGACTAATGGATGAATGTGACATGTTGGTATGGCTAGCCAAATTCAAAATATGCTTTGTTGGCATGACAATAGAACCTTGCGTTGCTAAGGCATTGAGATACAAAGAGCAAAGACAATACATGTGAATAACACTGTTCGCCTCCAGCCTCAAGAAACACAAACACATGCATTCGATATTGAGGAATTACATATAGAACAGTTACAAAAAAAACTCTCTTCAGTCTCTCTCCCTCTCTTTTTCTCTGTCAATGAAAGATATTGCAGAGAGGAGAGATTCACAAGGCCAACATTCACAGAGCGTACTCTGTCTGATGCATATCACTGTTGTGTTTAGTCTTTCAGTGCTGATGTACAGTGCTGTCCTGGTCTCTTGCTCTCTCTTTTTTTACCTGTAACTGCGTTTTGAGTCCTGGCAGCTATTTTAAGTGGGTGGGCAGGAGGTGACACAGGTGTAACACAGGTGTGTCTGTCTGCTTCTGGACCATTCTACAAAGGCACTCATGCCAGGACTCATGTATCCGCGACACATTCTTTTACAGAGGACTGAGCAGGGGCATAGCTAGAAATTCTGGGCCTTCTTAGGCCCCCTCAAAGCTTTAGGCCCTGTGTACTTAGTACTCTTTTTCTTCCTTATCCAGGGACTCTCAGCCACCGTCCATGGACAAATCAAAAAGCACTCACCCTCACCTCATTGGCTGGGCCTGGAACTAGGTTTGATATCTCCAGTCCTGGAGGGTTATGATGACACTAAGGCCCCCAGGACTGGAGTAAAACCTGCAGACTCTGTAGTCCTCCAGGACTGGAGTTAAACCTGCAGACTCTGTGGTCCTCCAGGACTGGAGTTAAACCTGCAGACTCTGTAGTCCTCCAGGACTGGAGTTAAACCTGCAGACTCTGTGGTCCTCCAGGACTGGAGTTAAACCTGCAGACTCTGTAGTCCTCCAGGACTGGAGTAAAACCTGCAGACTCTGTAGTCCTCCAGGACTGGAGTTAAACCTGCAGACTCTGTAGTCCTCCAGGACTGGAGTTAAACCTGCAGACTCTGTAGTCCTCCAGGACTGGAGTTAAACCTGCAGACTCTGTGGTCCTCTATGGCTGGAGTTCAACCTGCCGACACTGTGGGTGTCCAGGACTGGAGAAATACCGACAGACGCTGCAGCCCTGCAGGACTGGTGTCTGCTCCTGTGCTGCAGTCATTTCTCCACAAGCTTTCACTTACAGAAATCATCTTACATGAAGACATTCATGAAGGGATTGTTTCCCCCAAGTTGAAGTGGCTAGAGGAAGTGCAGGAGGGCTTTAATTTGAACGAATTGGACTGCAGCTCTGGTCCAGGGGGACACAGAGTATACATGTAATTGTACCAGTGACAAAATACACCACACAATTCCACCAAATTGGTCCAGGAGATGAGTTATTTGGTGAAATCAGGTGGTGTAGTCTGTGGCTGGAGCAAATACCTGCAGGCACTACAGCCCGCAGTTGCAGGAGTTCAAATGCCCTGGTGCACTATAATGGTTAGGGAGCAGGGCTTGTAAGTCAGAGAACGCAGGTTCAAATGTCATGTGGGGCATTTGTCTTATACCCTTAAACAAAGTTAAAACCTGCATTGTTTCCATAAGTATTAAGCGGCATATGTAGATTGTATGGGGTAAACAATGTCATTTGTGTAATCTCTGCCAGTCTGCACATGAGAACTTCTGCTACTTAAATTAATGTGCCACTTCTAAATGTCTGTCAGGAGCTCAGCTCTGACTCTATACAGCACTGTGACTAGTTCTGCCGCAGGAAGTTGGTTAGTCACAATGTAATGAATATAATTTTGAATAATAGGTTAAAGCCCCCGTGGTTTCCTGCAGCATTCTACTGCCCCACTATTCTAAATAGTTTGGCCTCCTCCCATTTCTGTGCTGATGCACAAAGCCCAGTGCACGGTGCTGCTTGTGGTGCCCAGTCGCATGAAATAGTTATCTCTGTTTATCTCGCTGTCTTGAAGAGAGACCTTCTCCTTCTTGTTCTTTTTATTCCTGTACAGGGAGCCAGAGAAGTGAATGTCCACACAGGATTGATCACCAACCTCTCCCATGTTCACGGAGAACAGGGGTTAAGATGGTTCAAATCCTCTGTCTTCTATTTTCTATTTTATATTGACCTCTCCTGTGGTGGCTGTGCACCTACATGATTTGTAAAGCGATCCTATGTTGACTTCATGTTCCTCTGAAGGGCAATGAGTGATTAGTTTTGCATCTGTGGTGTGAAAAAAGTGAGGACTAGTTGCCATCTGAATCACCCTGACTACTCTGCTTTGTCCTGGAGCAAGAGTAGACAACTTTGTTCAAACAAATATACAGTGCCTATCATAAGTATTCACCCCCTTGGATGTTTTACCCTTTTATTGCTTTCATAAATCAATCATGGTCAATAAAATTTGGCTTTTTTCATACAAAAATTTATTGGAAAAAACTCTTTAATGTCAAAGTGAAAACAGATTTCTATAAAGTAATGTTAATGAAACAAAAATATATAAAGAAATATAATTGTTTGCATAATTATTCACCCCCTTTTAAATTTAATGGTCTAATTCAATAGAGGTCCATCCAATTGGTGCAAATAGTCTCACAATTAGTGAATTGAAGATCACCTGAGTGGTGTGGGTGTGTCTCAAGTGATTGAGGTATAAAACACCTGTATCTGAAGGGTCCAGAGACTGGTTGATCAGTATTCCTGGCTACCATTGCACCATGAAGACAGAAGAACACTCCAAGCAACTCAGCGAAAGGGTTATTGAAAAGTTCAATTCAGGGGATGGATACCATAAAATTTCCAAAGCATTGAACATCCCCGGAGATCAGTGAAATTAATCATAAAGAAATGGAAGGAATATGGCACATGTGTGAATCTGCCTAGATCAGGCCGCCCTCGTAAACTGAGTGACCGTGCACGTAGGCAACTAGTGAGAGAAGCCACCAAGACCCCTACGACTACTCTGAAGGAGTTACAAGCTTCAGCTGCTGAGATGGGAGAGACTGTGCATATAGCAACTGCTGCCCGGGTTCTTCACCGGTCAAAGCTTTATGGGAGAGTGGCAATTAGAAAGCCACTGTTGAAGAAAATTCATATTAGATCTCGACTAGAGTTTGCCAAAAGGCATGTGGAAGACTCCATGGTCAAGTGGAAGTAGATTCTTTGGTCTGATGAGACCAAAATTGAGCTTTTTGGCCATCAGACAAGACGTTATATTTGGCAGAAAACAAACACTGCACATCACCAAAAACACACCATCCCCACTATGAAGCATGGTGGTGGCAGCATCATGCTGTGGGGATGTTTCTCAGCAGCCGGCCCTGGAAGGCTTGTAAAGATAGAGGGCAGAATGAATGCTGCAAAATGCACCGAAATCCTGGGGGACAATCTTATTCAGTCTGCAAGAGAACTACGGCTTGGGAGAAGATTTGTTTTCCAGCAAGACAATGATCCAAAGAATACTGCAAAAGCAACACAGGAATGGTTTAAAAAGAACCAGGTAAATGTTCTGGAGTGGCCGAGTCAAAGCCCAGACCTCAATCCTATAGAGAATTTGTGGCTGGACTTGAAAAGGGCTGTTCATGCCCGATACCCGTGCAACTGGACAGAGCTTGAGCAGTTTTGCAAAGAAGAATGGAGCAAAATTGCAGTGTGCAGATGTACAAGACTGATTGAGACTTATCCACACAGATTCAGTGCTGTGATTGCAGCCAAAGGTGCATCTACTAAATACTGACTTGAAGGGGGTGAATAATTATGCAAACAATTATTTTTCTTTATATAATTTTGTTTCATTAACATTACTTTGTAGAAATCTGTTTTCACTTTGACATAAAATTGTTTTTTCCAATAAATTTTTGTGTGAAAAAAGCCAAATTTTATTGACCATGATTGATTTATGAAAGCAATAAAAGGGTAAAACATCCAAGGGGGTGAATACTTATGATAGACACTGTATCAACTTGAGTTGGTTTGACTGGTGATTTTATGTTGCCTGAACTATACTTTTGAAAGAAAATGTCTACATACACAACTTTTGTATTCATAAAACTGTCCACAGTGATCGACTGCAAAGTCTCAACTATGAGATTAACTATAGAGAGCTCTATATGCATGTGTTGAACCCCAAAGCTATATGGAGTGGCCCTAGGAGTGGCGGAGGGAGGAGCAAACTTGGCTCCTGTTACGATTACTGTAGGGTTCCCCTCCTAAGCCTGGAACTTGCTAGAATTTTTACAGCAATAGCCTTACAAACAGGCTGGCTCACCTGAGGGTGATTTCTGATCGATCCAGGGGCGAGCGCTTGCCTTCAGTTAGGCGTTATATTTAAAATACAGCCTGTTTGGCTGAGAAGACGACTTATGGGCTTTAGTTGTGTTTGATCCCTGGTTGTGCTGTATATTTCATTTTTCAAATTTGGACCAGTCAGTGATTTTTTTGGTTTTTTATAGTCCCCAAAAGGGATAAATAAATGGCCTTTGCCCATTTTTTGACATTTTTGTTACAGTTTCTTTCCCTCTCCACCCGGCTCAGTGGCCTTGCCCGCCCACGCACAACAGTGGATTGTTTATTTTTTTCAGGTTAGCGTGAATGAATATGCAAAATTTTGTGTCCCTACATTAGTTCACAAAATCGTGGGATTAACTCCAGAATCATCTAATGTGATTTATCTGAAAGCAATTTTGGAAAATGAATACTCCTGTGAAACAGTTAGTCATCAAAAAAGGTCGAGATTCCTTCTGTACTTGCTGAATTGCTCATTCAAATGTGGCTGTTTGTGGGCGGAGTCATCTACATAATGATAGTTTGTCGCCTGCAAGCAGTGAAATGATGTACTAATATTTTTGGTGTACACATAAAATAACACCGGTTATTTGGGACCCTTGTAAATTGACCCCAGTTAAGGGGGCAAATCATATTGTTTTACAGTGTACTTTTTTGGCCCATTGAAAGATTTCATTGGTGCACAGTTAATCAGGAAAGACCTAGCCACCCCTGTGAATGCTTATTAATGTGTGCCAGGGTTGATTTAAGAAGACGGGCCTCAGCCACCCAGCAAGTGTTCATCATTCACAGGTTCTGCTCCTGTCCAAAAACCTGTCTTCTGCCAGCGAGGGGTATGGCTGAGGAGATAGCTAATGACACAAATATTCACAGCGCTGCATTGGGGCTTAACAAGGGGCTGAAATATGGCAAGAAATCCAGATTTACAGGAGCCGTGAATACAGGACAGACCGGTAATGACACACACACATTCTGCTCTCGATTTTTGGCAGGACTGTGTTTGTTTTTATAGTGTGCAGCCTCAGCACTCATGGGATAGGCTGTCTGCGAGTGTGTAGAAGTCAGTGGGACGGTATGAATGCGCGGGTGTTTGTGGATGTATGTGTGTTTTTGGGGCAGTATAACCACATTCCTAGCCAATTCCACATTTAGGCCCTTTCTGTCAGTTATTTGACATGGGGGTGCTCCTCGTTGTCCTCATTATCAAAACCACCCCCATCAATAAGAAGAATATTCTCATTGTCCTGGATACTCTCTATCCGAGCACAATTGATGCTATGTGGATCTTGCCCAAACTGTAATCCAGCTCAAACGGTGAGCCCATGAGATTTCAGGCATACATATGTGAGAAATTTAGAAGAGATGCCTGTCTGCTGTGTGTGTGTGTTCTGCTATCAGAGCCCAAATTGGGAATATTTGTATCACAGAGCACTGTCTCTGTCTGCTGCAGCTTCCAGCTGAAGCACTCACAACTTCTGCTGAAGTGCTTCAGAGAGAAATCGCTCCGCAGACTGATTTGTGTAAATTACGAGAACTGAATGTCAGTCTGAATGAAGAAACCTAATGCCCTTACTACACTCTGCTGCCAAATTCCCGGCATTTTGTTTTTCTGTTTATATGTACTATAAAGGGACAGTTTACAACTCCCTCATGGAACCATCTCTAAGACATGAAAGTCACAAAAGCAGTTTTTTGTTTCGCGTATAACTGTAGAGGTGTTTTTTTTTCCGGTGAGTTGTGAATGGTGTTTCAGTGCCAGCAGTATGAGGGGGCTTAAGCAGCTGCAGACAGTCTGGACTGAGTCTCATCACTCTCTCTGTCTCACACACACACACACACACACTCTCACACACACACACAGACCTCCTGCAGGTATCAGGGTTAATATCACTGCTTAAGGAGCACGATGTTCTTGCAGAAACATGAAACAAAAGTGCTCCAGTGCTCTTACATATCATGTTCACAGCTCCCCTTGTCATTTGCTGGCCTTTTATGGAGACTAATAATTTAGGCTCTGAAATGGGTGCATGGCCTTCTCAGTTGTTCGCATATTTGGTGAAACCCACCCGAGGCCGGCACAGAAAATGGAGATCAATGAACATATTCAAGATATCATGCTGGAAGCCCTAAATCTTGTATATCAAAGTAGTGGGTCAGTGTTGGAGGTTCTTTTTGGCAGGGAGAACAGTATTTGAGGACGGACTTTGATTGGTTGCTGTGCTAAGAGGACAGTGTTGGAGTTTCCTTATTGGATGCCATGTAGGGAGAGGCTGAGTTGGAGACTTCTTATTTGCTGCTATGGAGAGGGAGGTGGCGTTTGAGGGTTCTCATTGGTTGCCGAGCTGGAAGAGGCCGTGGCGGCGGCCTCTGAATGGACTCGGTCAGTAGCAGGACAGCAGATACCAAATAATATGGAGTGGAAGGCTGCATCAGGTCCCTTTCCCCCAAACGCAAGCACCCCTCCCATATCCATTGATAAGAGTCTACCGTAGGATTATGAAGCAGAGTTACAGGGACATGTGCTGAGACCAGATTGTGGGGGGGGGGGGGGGGGTCGCAGGTGGTAAGACACTAAACCACCTCCCTGCCTGCCCCCCACCCTCATTGTTTACTCCCAGCTTATGGGCCCCTCCTACGTCAGTCCCCCCGACACTAATTCTGCTATGTAGATTAGTTCCCCCTTCCGACCTTGTTTCACTGACCTCCTGCCACAGAGGTTTAAGTGGCTGCAGTGAGATGCAAGCTGGTGAGTTTACTCCGGTCCATTAAATCTCACTTGCTTACATCGCTCCGTGTCCCATGCTTGCGGTATATGTGTCATATTGAGCAATTTGTAAGCTTTATTAAGTTGCACATCATGTGGAAGTGTTATGGTGTTTCCTCACTGTGTTAGATATGCGGAGACCATTGTTGCTACAGGTGGGAGGTTATGAGTTAATCTCTCAGTGGAAATCTATAACTTGTCTTCCACATACTTCCTCTCCTCCAATGTTATTCCCAGTTAGCAATAAGAATATGTTGGTAGCACATATAGGTATGCATACATTGCTTGTTTATCATGAATTGTAAAAATTAGTCTTGATAAAATGGACATATAGATACTTTAATTTGCATGTTCATATGTGGCCCCTACAGGGCAACATCACACAGGACGGGCAACAGTCATTTTCAGGAAGTGTGAAGGAAGAGGAATGGTGTGTGTGTGTGTGTGTGTGTCTGTGTCTGAGTGTGTGTCTAAGTGTGTGTCCGAGTACTTGTGCTTACCTACTGTATCAAGTGTGTGATATATTCTCAAAGACCTTCGGGAGAAGTGTCACATTGTTGTTCTTGTGCCACCAAAGACGAAATACAATAGAGCTGGGAGCTGTCAGCCAGAGGAGAGACAATAATTGCATAAATAAAACATGAGATTTATAAATAGGAACAGCTTTTTCACATACAAAACCCCACCCCAACTTTCTGAGATTTACATGAGAGAAACTGGCAATATGGGCACCTTCCATTGTTGTTAAAAAAAGCAATATGTCATTGGAATTACTGCTGTTTGTAAATACATTGTTGAATAGTCCTGCGTCTGTTGATCAGGATGCCACAGATGTATATGATAAATGGCACGCAGATTTACAGCACTGCATGACGGCTTAATGAAACACCAAAATACAGATTCAAACACACTCCAACTCAGACAAACCTAGTGTGCGTAAAAAACGCTCACTTTCGCGGATGTACGCTAACGTGTATGCAAGTGTGCGAATGCACAAGTGTTTCCGCCCGTGTGTGTGTCTGTGTGCATGCATGTGAGAGTTAGTTAATATGTATGAGTGCTTGTCTAAGAGTGTATGTGCGTATGTGTGTCAGTGTGTATACAGGCAGGCATACAAAATTTGAATCATTTCTTATTGGGGCCTAGCAATTTTACATTGAAACGCAAAATTTAAATAGGACATTTTCACAGCATATGAAAATTTAAAAATAAATTTAAGGTGATGGCACCAGGCTACATAAATAAAAGAATATATAATATATATTGTTCATTTACTGGCTCTCCCCTCGGTTTTAACATTTCATAAATGTTGAAACCTAAAAACTTAAAAACTGGGTAAAAAGTACTTGTTCTCTCCTTGTTTTTCCAACATGATTAATCTTAAAGTCGTTACAGACAGGTGATGGCATACTAAGTGTCTCTTGACGAGGACTTAGTCTGGGCCGCGGTCCAACATGTACAAGGACTATAAAACATGTCCTGATTCTAACTGAGGGTCCGTTCATCATTTGGACAGCTCTGACTACATCCACAGTAAATCAGAACACTGTCCTGAGCCTGAAATCAGAACCGTTTTTAATCGATGAGTCGATTGACTCACGATCCTGCAGATTTTGACGCGGCAACAACCTGTCAGAGAGTATCACAGAGCAAACTGTGTAGAAATAGGTTTAGTTATAGCAGGCATGACCTGGATGGAGGAGACAGCAGTGCTTTCGCCGTATAGGAGAGAGAGATAGTTTTGGCGATACAATTTTGTCGTCACGATAAAGTACATTGCAGTGAATTGAGAGAGACAAAGGTATCTAGAGGAAAGGGTGAATGAGAGAAGAGGGCAAGAGTAAATGAGTTTGGGAGAGACAGAGGGATAGGAAGGAGGAGTGACTGGGAGGAAGATGGAGAGAGAGAACTGCGCGATAGAAGCAATAGGATTTGATGAAAAATGCTTGAAATGATACAGGGGGAAATTTAGTGACAGATACCTTTATAATCAGAGAGAGCATGGCATCATGTGAAAGATTTACTACTGTAAAGCCGCCATGAAAAACAGCCTGGTTAGAAAAAGTTAGCAACAACACTGTTCTCCTCTGTGACTTATAGTAACTAGAGAGCATCTTCAGAAGTATACCAGTTTCATATGTAAGTTATGTGTTGTCATTTGTTATTAACAGTGTTTTTACTTCAAAAAGTCTTTTGAGTAGCTTCTCTCAGTCAATGACTGGCAAAATGTGATAGCTCCAGTAATTTTACCACTTATGAAAAACTACCTAACAAGTACAAGCTGTACAGAACCCGATATAATTTTGTTGTCATTTTTTTAAAAAAAATAATTTTGTCTTCTTTCCCATATTGGCCATAATTAATGAGAAATGTTAGTCTGTCCCACCACTGCAGCTCACAACAGCAATATGAAACGTCGGATCTGAGGTTTCCATGGTAACAGCTTTAGTCTATGTCACATGATGGCTAGCTGCCAAATGAACATTATACCTTTATTCTGAGCATCACCAGAAATTCAAAAATCATGTCCCCTCATACAAACTTCACCAGTGTCTTGTGTGAAGCCTGTTCTCGATTTCACAGGGATTAGTGCCATTTGAAAACAAATGTCTGGGTTAGAAGAAAAGAGGCTAAGAGGTTGGTCGTCAGACTGTTGTACCGGACTCCAAGCAGTATACGGGTTGGGGGGTGGAGGGGTAGTACGGGGGGCGGGAGACTGTGGCTCTCAGCCAGCCTCCTGTTGTCAGAGCAGCGGGAGGGAGAGCCAAATTGGATCAATCAATGCAGTGATTAGCTGAATCCAGTAATTAACTTCCTGTTGAAACCAAGGTCTGCTAAACTGAGTTGAGTATAGCAGCCAGAACTGTTCAAATCACATTTATCTGAGGTGGTTAATCAGAGATATTAAATTATGTTCACCCTCTAAAGCGCAGGTATTTGTTGAAATTCAGGAATAATGTCATGTGCCTACTGGCAAAATGGATGAAAGAGTAGCAATGTCATCACCGTCGACAAGTCTCTTGTTGCTTCGTGAATATTTTCAATGTTTTCTTAATATCGTGCTGATAATTTTCCTCGATGTTTTAAAGAGTAGAATGTTTTGTGTAAATATATTTAAAGTCAGAAAGCAGATAAATGCTAAATTATGTGAGATCATAATCCCTTTGTTTCTGCTCCTAGAGCAAGATGCTTAACCTGGTTTACTCTAATACATATCTGACTGTGTAAACTGAACAGAGTAGGTCAAAGGCACCTACTATTGAAACTAATGGTCTGGCTGTCTGTCAATCCGCGTGTCTGTCTGAATAAATACATTATTGTTATATTATTATTATTAGTAGTAGTAGTAGAGGTATTATCCTTTTATTCTTATTTATTCTCCCTTTCTCTCTCTTTTTCTCCCCTTTTCTGTAGGTAATGTGACCAAAGACAGTGTTGCAACTGGTAAGTTTCACTCTTCGAAAGCTGATTTAAACTCAGGTTTCTATACACATACCAACAGTCATTTGTTTATGGAGTGGAGTCAGACAAGGGAAGGCACCTTATTTCTACTATTTTTATAGCTACTCTTCCCCTGTGTTATTATAAAGATAATGCTAGGCTTAGGGTCAGCCAAAGTTTATAATGGAATTTATGGGACTATTCCAGTCCATATGCCATGAATCAGAGAGATTGTTGAGAATTTCATGAATATTTAAGCTAAAATTTGGAATTGAAAATTTGGACTACATAAAATTTGTGCTGAGCCTGAAGCGTAAATCTTCCTGTTTGAATTAGATCTGGGAAAGTGGCTCTGACCACTATTCCCCTCCGTACCACTATAAAACACATTTTAACAGATAGAACTATTTCCATTCACCGGGAGAACCATTGTAGACTCACCACAAAATGCATTATTCTGTACTTAACACAGGTGTATAAGGTATATACGCTCATACCCTTACTTGGAGCATACTATTGCACATTCATCATGGGGTATACTATCGTCCCAGCACAAAACATACCATTCTACACTGACCCTCAATTTACCATTGTAAACTCACAGTGGAACGTACCATCCAACAACCACCACAGGGGCACACTGTACCATTGCACACTTACCTGGAACATACCATGCTGCACTTACCTCAGGGCATGCTATTCTGTACTCATCCTGCATATTCATGTACAGCAATATTAAGTACAGTACAGGCCTATTTAGCCCATCTAGCCAGATCATTCCTTTTACTGCTATCACTAGCATTACTTCAGTAGCATTACTAGCATCATTAACAGATAGAACTATTTCCATTCTTCTGCGATGCTATCATATCTATTAATATCAGGTTAGATGGTAAAATTGCCTGATGTATTGTGTTTGTATTTTCTATTTATACTCCCGACAGCCTTGCTCTTCAGCTGCCATCTCCTCTGCGAGGAGTCAAGCCAGCACCTGATTAAATTTGATTTGGCTTCAATTTAACGTTGAGGAAACATGAATGATATTCAGATTAGATTTCCCGGGACCCAGCACATAGTCTGGTCTGCTTTTAATTGCTAATTCGTCTAAAAGAGGCTCATACGCAGCATACACTGTATTCCAGCTCCATATTTAATTGATTTCCTCTCTGCTGATATAACAAAATTAAGGCAGATCTGCCTTTTGTCTTATAACCCTGGGTATAACCATCTTCCTTTTTCCTGAAGGCAAGTTCTAAAATTAATATCCACGGTTTCACCCATAGCGCAAACAGTAATTACATTGCACCTTTAATTGTGTGACGATTTCTCCCCTATTTCTCCTCATACGGAGTGTCTTTTTTTGTGTTTTTTTTTTTTTGGTGTGCAAAGTCTGCTCTTCAGAGCGAACAAATTGTACCACCACAGTACAGAAATATAGACATTGTTGTTATACTGTGCTGCTTTAGACAATCTGAACATATTGCTGAACCCAGCGAAAACTTTTTCTTTTGTTTATGTTTGTTTATGTGCAACATCGCAGGCAAGCTGTAGCTAAGCCTATGCGATTATTATGAGAAGGGCGGCAGAATGTGTTTCTGCTGGGTTCAGAATTCCGACATATTCGTGGAGCGTTTTGATTTCCTGTGAATGCAGAAAATGCGACGTAAAATGCGCCTCCTTCATTTTTGGAGTTGACTCAGGATGGAGTGAAGGTGGGGCTGAGTACCTAGGGACGAATAGTATTTCATATATATGTATTTGAAAATACCATTTTAATGTGTTTGTCTTATGTAATATGGGTTTCTTGCCCTTTGAGGAGCGTGCTGTTGTGTAGTAGAATGGTTAGGGAGCTTGTAGGATGTTGCAATGTAGTGTCATGGTTAGAGAGTTGGACCAAGCCACTACAACAGTATTGTAAAGAGTAAATATCCAGTTATGTAAAAAAGACAGTGTGAAAATGACCTGACAAAGTGTGGCTTCCACTGATAAGTACATAAGTTGATGCATTGTACAACTAAGAGGGCACATGGAGTTGCTTTGACCCACGTCAAAAAAACGTACATCACGCTATAGACTTCATTAAGAGAAACCATGTGCTCATTTTGTGGTTTATACATTTGGGATTTTGCATTTAGCAGTCGCTCTTATCCAAATTGACTTACATAGGTCAGGGTCAAAGTGTAGTAAAACACAAAAGGCAGGAGTTATAATCCCTGAGAAAAGTATACGACTTAGCTGGGAACCTGTGAAGGAAACTAAATAACCGAAGCAATATACCTGATCCGAAGCATTAGCTCTCAAACCAGATCGTAGGGACCTCCTGTGTGTGTTTATCTTTGTTACAGTTGATGTCTGCATGAATTAAGGTTTATTGACAACGTGTGTCTAAGGTCTAACTTATGTTCTGTCTTAAACTAAGTAATAACAGGAGGCATGTTTACATTGTTTGTATTTGTTATGTCATTATACTTACTTAAGCTTACACCAGTGGTTTTGTTTCAGTGGCCAGGTTTTCTCACTGAACAGATAAAACCTAAAAAAGGTGTTCTTGCAAATTGAATTGTTTACCATATAACACAGAAGAAGAGAGCATATATTGACTGTGCTCATTAGAAGTCCCTGGGTGTGAATAGTGTGAATAATTGACATTAAGAACCATTTATCACTATTTATTCATTACGCAGGTATGCGTCGCTTAACGACCACGATACGTTCTGTGAAATAGGACGTTATGTGATTTGGACGTTGTGCAGACACCATATTATCAAAGCTATATGGTATACTGCAGTGTACCTGTATTGACTAAATAGCCAAGATACTGTACACATAAGGTACTGTATTTAAGCTAATGTATCTGGCAAGGTAATATATGGGTTGAATAGGTTATGTCCGCTATGTCCCATTCTCTGATCGGGATTTCTGAACTCTATTATAACCTTATGGGACCATGGACGTGTCGGACGTTGCCCGAATAGATGTTATGCGACGCGTACCTATAGATAGAATGAAAACCATATTGATACCACATGAGGACGACTGATACAAAGAGCAAAGAGGAATCAAAGTTATGTTGCAGGTGTTTTGGTGGGAGAATTAGCATATAATCTACTCTGTTGTGCCTGTAAGTGCTTTGTGGTGTTTACTCACCCCACCAACCCCCCACCCTCACGCAGTGGCTGAGAAGACGAAGGAGCAGGCCTCACAGCTAGGGGGCGCCGTGTTCTCTGGAGCTGGAAACATCGCTGCTGCCACTGGCCTGGTGAAAAAAGAAGATTTCCCTGCTGATATGAAGGTAAAATGCACTCAGCATACAATTTCCATCCACCACAGGGAGCACCATTGTAGACTCGCCACAAAATGCATTATTCTGTACTTAACACAGGTGTATAAGGTATATATGCTCATACCCTTACTTGGAGCATACTATTGCACATTCATCATGGGGTATACTATCGTCCCAGCACAAAACATACCATTCTACACTGACCCTCAATTTACCATTGTAAACTCACAGTGGAACGTACCATCCAACAACCACCACAGGGGCACACTGTACCATTGCACACTTACCTGGAACATACCATGCTGCACTTACCTCAGGGCATGCTATTCTGTACTCATCCTGCATATTCATGTACAGCAATATTAAGTACAGGCCTGTTTAGCCCATCTAGCCAGATCATTCCTTTTCCTGCTATCACTAGCATTACTTATTTTACAATGAGTATGACCACTATTACCAGAGATAATAAAAGTGAAAGGATATGTAGGTCCTGGGTCACTGGGTTCATTCAAAAGGCATCCTGCCAGTGGCAGTTAATCCGCTGAATCTCCAAGGTGCCTTGTTTGAAGGTGACAGGTGACCTCAACAGCATGTCCCTCGAGGGGTATCGCTTACCACTTCCCCCCGAGCTCTGCCTCAACCCCATCACCTCCCGTCCCCCCAGCCCTGACATTATCCATGCCCTCCAAACGATCGATCCATACCCGGAATGTTCCGTGTGCTTCTCCTGGGGCCGCGTGTCCAGCCACCTGCGCCGGCCCAAGCAACCCACGCAGACCCATGGGTTTGGTCCCAAACTAACGGCTTCCTTTGTGGGCCTTGGTTTCTCTTAAAGAATTCTTCAGGGGTTTGATTTTGGTCTGTTATTCTGTCTGAAGTGGTCTTACTCATACAGACCTGACTAAGATTCTCCCTTCAGATTGCTTTGATGCTATAGAAATCAATACATTCCTGCTGATGATTTTAAATCTATTTTCACAAATAGATATATAAAAAAAAAACTTCTTTCACATGACTGCGTGTTTCGTTTAGTAGCATGCTTTGTTGAAAATGTTCTCAGTGTAATGGGAGTGTTTTCAAATTTTACCAACATCTAAAGAGTTAAAGTATTTCGGTGTGGTTGACCTAGATCTGCGTTGAACACTGTCTGAGCAATATGATACTGGTTACAGACCCAAACTCCTAGTAAAAAAACTCATGGAGGTAAACACAAATATGAAAACGTCATACACACAATTTGCCTTTTATTTTAGTATCAAGTCATGACAAAGGTACGCTTTTATTGTTGGTGTACCATGTTGTTATGTAAATATGTATTGCAATGTTTAATAGCCATTCATAATTTGTTTATTGTTTTATTTTGTCCTAGCCTCACAGACACAGTACAATAAAACAGACAACATGAACATCACATTTGCACGATCCAGTTGCAAGCAGTTTCCTAAAAGGGGAATGAAATGTTGCATTGTTTTGTTGTTTCTCTGCCTCATCGGAGGTCCCATACCTCAGTGCTGTAGCACATCCCATGTATTTTTTTATTACGAGGCTATAACAGTGGCCAGCCGAAGGAATGAAGGGGAACTTCCCAGTCTTTGAAAATCAACAGAGATCAAGCAACATGGCGCAGGGAGTCAGTAAACACACTCTCTCTATGGAGATGGTGACAGATATGTTGTGTGGGTTGTAGAAATGTTTATTTTTTTGACTCAGTGTGAGGCTTGAAGGTGGCGGATAAGTCATATATAATTTAAACAAGGTTCGAGGTGTGGCGCTCACTCTTTTGCATTACATTCTGCTGGTGCCTTGCTGCCACGTTGTCTCACCCCCAAGAAGGAGGGGTGGGGGTGGTGTCCGTGGGCGTGAGATCGCTCTAAATGCAACGCCTCCGCTCACAATAACCCAGCGCCTGCTCCAGGTGGGCGTGCCAGCAGAGTGAAGGATTATGGGAAGGATCCAAGGTGACCTCATTGACTTGATTAGCGGAGTTTAAAAATAAATGAACCAGCACTGGCTCCAGTCCATGGCTGAAGCCCCAGAAGCGCCAGTGACCAGGTTACCAGGTGACGAGATGTCAAGGCTTCACTCTGCTTTCCCGAGAGCGAAACTTTTCAGGGCTGTGTCAGGGAACTCTGTTCTCCATCTTAGTTTAGAGGTTAATATCCTCCCTGATCATCCTCTGCTATGCCTGATCTATTTCATCCATCTTTCCAGGATCCATTCAAATAGCCAACTCTTCACCGGGTCTAACTGGACCATATATAAAATACACCTTATTGATTTTATTAATTGATAAATTCTGAGTGAGATCATATTACGCATCAAGCATGTGGGACGTCTAAACACAGTCATGTTTGAAAGTGGTGTTTTGTGAGGCCAACCAAACTTGAAAGAGATATCCTCAATGCACCATTTGCTATACTAGCCTTTGTCTTTTCTTTTCTTTGTAATTCTGAAATCAACTACCTATCCAAAAGTTGGATTAACTTGACTGAAGTGTTTGGAAGTTACCGCCAAGCCAGTGGAAAGCACTGTCCTTTGTCACAAGCTTTGAGAAAGAATCTAGCTGGAAATGTTCTGTCACATTGTTGTGTTTTTTGTGTATAATTTTGGCTGTTGTATTTGTTACATCAAAAAATTCACACATATGTTATATCGGAAATAGAGATGTAAGGTATGCATACCCTAATGTATACATAACAAAAAATACATGAGACAAGTCATAATCATGTTGCCCTATCACAATGAGACAAGCTGCCAGCATACCTGCAGCTAGGTGTGATATCGCTGAGGACCACAGAGCTAACTTTCATACGTAATGTGCAGAGTTGCACACACTTCCTTCACCCAGAGTGGGATTTGGAGACGACAGAGCGTTTGACAAATGATCTCATATCAGGCTGTGAACAGGGCTTCAGTTCCCGCCAGTGTGCAGTGCCTTGGAGAACAGTGACTCAGACTGGTGTGTGTGTGTGTGTGTGTGTGTGTGTGTGTGTGTGTATGTGTGTGTGTTGCAGCCGGAGGAGCTGGGGCAGGAGGCAGTGGAGGAGCCACTGGAGGAACCCCTGCTGGAGCCGGAGGGGGAGACATATGAGGAAGCCCCTCAGGTAAGAGCTGCATGTTTACATACACTCTTACACACACACACACACACACACACTCACACACACTAACACACACACGCACACACACTAACACACACTCACACACACACTCTAACACACTCACAAACACACTAATACAGACTCACACACACACTAACACACACACATGCACACACACTAACACACTCACACACACATGCACACACACTAACACACTCACAAACACACTAATACAGACTCACACACACACTAACACACACTCACATACACGCACACACACTAACACACTCACACACACACACTGTACACACACACATTCATATACACTCACCTTTATACACACACAAACACACACACACTCACACCTCCCAAAGATTCATATACACTTACCTTTATACACACACACACACTCACATTTATATCCACTCACCTTTTTACACACACACACTCACATTCATATACACTCACCTTTATACACACACACATTCATATACACTCACCTTTATACACACACACACATTCATATACACTCACCTTTATACACACACACAAACACATTCATATACTCTCACCTTTATACACACATGCGTACACACACACACACACTCAAGTACCAAAGGAGGCAGGGTAGGATAAACAATCTTGATTTTCAAGCATGAACTGTTGACAAAATATGACCAGCACTGTTCTGTCTTGGAGACCATTACTAGCTACACTTTCTGACTGGAATTCATTTTTTTTGGGTGTATTTACACCACAATCCTTAACTGCTATGAAAGAGACATCACTGTTCTGGCACGCAGTGTCAAGAGTATGCATACACGTGTGTTTATGTGTACGCTGCCATGTATGTATTTGGTCAGGCTCTAGCTGCAGAACGAATCGTGGCGAGATATCGTGTCAGGTACTATCCATCCAATTTGTAAATATGAATCTCCACACAACATGGCGAATCAGTTTAGCTATCTGTTATCATTGCGCGTAAATTTGGCAGTCTTCTTATTGAAGAAGACATGGCTGGAACTTTATTATAAAACTGAAGATAAAGACCAGGTCTTTCATCTGAATCCCATATGCCAATTGAGACCTGGAAACTTGGCATTTTTCCAGGTTCCTGATGCGTCGGTTGCTGTTCGAGAGGCTTGTTAGATGTTGAGCCACATATTGAAATTTAGGTCAAAGGGACCCCTCTCTTTTGCCATGCTTTTTCTTATCTATAGTTATATCTATATTTCTATTTATTTATTTATTATATTTATATATTTGTTCTATATTTATTTATTTATTTAATGGAAGGAAAATCTCACAAGCAAGTGGAGATGCTTAATTAATTGGCGCTGCCCTGGTGGAGAAAATAAGCGGCAAAGAGGTGTGAGAGAATCAGCCTGAGAAGGAGAGAGAGAGAGAAAGAGAGAGAGAGAAGAAGCCAGGAAATAAAAAAAGCAAAATGCTCCCTCCCTTTCCTTCTCTCCCTCTCTCCCTTCCCTAGCCATTCTCTTTCCCTCTCTCTGCCCCTCCCCCATTTTTCCATGTACCAGCGAGCTGTCATTAACCGCGTGACTGAGGCAGTGATGCAGGGCTATCTGGGTGCATTGTGGGTAGAGGGAGAGACCTTGCTGGTTGTGAACAGAATTCTCATTGCAGCCTTGCAGGGGGGATACACACGCCTGAAGACACATACGCATGTATCATGTGACTCACAAAGGGCTTTATTTCACATATAAGGGGGTGTAAATGCCTGTCCTTTTCCCCATGGTGATGACACCAAATGTTGGGATGAACAATGAACGAAAGGCTTTGACAGAGGGCCAGGATAGCCTGGGATTGCTCAGCCAGGCTCGTCAATCAGAGATGGCATTCTGAGGGTGACACTGCTCTCTGGTGGCAATAATGGTGCATTGCATGTATCAATGTAATGACTGCGCTTGTACACGGGGAATGATATGACGGCAGAATATTGTCATGAAAATAAATGTGAAAGCTGTAAGAGGAGAGTCTGGTGAAAGATTATTTTTGATTGTTTCCTCAGCAGGAGGAATACCAGGACTACGAACCAGAAGCATAAGACCAGGTATCGCAAGATTTCATTTGACCAGCAGCACAATAAAAAAATCAAAAATAACAAGAAAGGACAGACGCCAAAACTCACACAGAAAACCGATATGGCAAAAAAGGAAAAATAATAACAAGTTTCCCACGGATATGTTCTTCCTTAAAGAAAAACAACAAATCTTTTATTAATGATATATTGTAAAATGTCATGTTTATTCCGTAATGTGTTTGTTGTAGCTGTTTATTGAATGCCTGCTCAGTCAGATCTCAAGTCTTTGTTTCCCTCCCAAAGACATGAGATCCTGGCTGTTTGTGTTTGCGTACTTGTGTTTGTGGGTGTGGTGTATAGTTGTTTCACATTGTCGAATAAGAATGAGAGAAAACAGAAATGCCCTCTGGGAAACGTGTACAAGAACAATAATCCTATATAGCTGTGTGCAATGCCTGTGTGTTGGATCTCTTTTACTTTCTGTTATTAATGATTAATCAGGTGTTTATTGGATGTTTCACATGTTGGGTTTTTATACATGGTATCTTTACAGTTGCTTGTGAAATCATTCCTGTGAATACAAATCAGTTAGATATATGGATATGAGCAAAACATATATATGTATATATGTGTATGAGTGTGTATGTGTGCGCGTGTGTATATGTGTGTATGTATGAATGAGTGTATTGACGATTTTGAAAAAATAAGTAAGAAGTCATTGTAAATGTGTCTTAAAGTTATTGAGTGTCAGTTACAATATGTGCTCAGAAGAATGCAGGAATCAACATTGTCTTTGTGTCGAGTAAGAATAACAAATTTCTCTGTAAATAATAAAAACAGAAAATCTGCGTTTTACACTTGTTCTGTGTGCCTTTTTCCTGAATTAGAAGAACCTAGAGTCGTCCACACCACTATATGCCTGCATTTAACTTTGGGGAACAGAAACAGCAGAGGAGAATCTTCAAGGCTACATATCCCCAAAGCTATCTCCTCTGGTCATCCATCTTAGGTTATGGTAAGCTGGTTTGCCGTTACCAGTAATGCAAGTATGTGAGACAGGTGTGTGCCAGTTTTAACTCATCACAGCATTTGTAATATTGTGGTGCCTTTTAGCAATGTTATTTAGAGAAGTCACTTCCCTTTTGTTTTTACTTTTGAACTGAGAGCCACGTTTACTAAAAAATTGAGACTGCTTTTCAGATACGAAAGCAGCTGCTTAAACGTTACCATATTGACCGTGCAATTGGTAAACTGTCGCATTGGGTGAAAATCGCTATCAAGATGGAATTTTGCGGTGACTACCTCACTTTGCAACTCTCCTCTCAACACATAGTAAAATATGTTCATGTAACATTTTAATTTTCCAGATTCAAGTTAGGGCTGTCGCGGTGAAGGAATTTCCCCTGCTGTGATTTAGGGTGGCTCAACAGCGGGATATGCAGTATTATCGCCATTTTTTTGGTTTGTTTGTTTCTGCAAATGACTTAATTCATCCTGACTTTAGTGCTATACAGGTTGAGCATTCCTAATCCGAAATGCTCCGAAATCCAAAACTTTTTGACAGCCAACATGACGCCACAAGTAGAAAATTCCACACATGACCTATGCTACTTACGACCATCCTTAGTCTGCATACGACCGGAAAAAAAAATACAGTAGGCCTACATGTATGCACCGCATACTGACCGTTCGGGCAAGGTCAGACAGCATATATGTCTGTGGTCCCACAGTAATAATAATAATAATAATAGGAATAAACTTTATTGTCCACACAAATATGGAAATTTGCTTTTGGCTTCACAGGTCGGTTAAACACATCACAGTAAATCACAATATATACAATAATACATACAGTGGGGCAAAAAAGTATTTAGTCAGCCACCAATTGTGCAAGTTCTCCCACTTAAAAGATGAGAGAGGCCTGTAATTTTCATCATAGGTACACTTCAACTATGAGAGACAGAATGGGGGAAAGAATCCAGGAAATCACATTGTAGGATTTTTAATGAATTAATTGGTAAATTCCTTGGTAAAATAAGTATTTGGTCACCTACAAACAAGCACAATTTCTGGCTTTCACTGACCTGTAACTTCTTCTTTAACAAGCTCCTCTGTCCTCCACTTGTTACCTGGATTAATGGCACCTGTTTGAACTCGTTATCAGTATAAAAGACACCTGTCCACAACCTCAAACAGTCCCAGTCCAAACTCAACTATGGCCAAGACCAAAGAGCTGTCAAAGGACACCAGAAACAAAATTTTAGACCTGCACCAGGATGGGAAGACTGAATCTGCAATAGGTAAGCAGCTTGGTGTGAAGAAATTAACTGTGGGAGCAATTATTAGAAAATGGAAGACATACAAGACCACTGATAATCTCCCTCAATCTGGGGCTCCACGCAAGATCCCACCCCGAGGGGTCAAAATGATCACAAGAACGGTGAGCAAAAATCCCAGAACCACACGGGGGGACCTAGTGAATGACCTGCAGAGAGCTGGGACCAAAGTAACAAAGGCTACCATCAGTAACACACTACGCCGACAGGGACTCAAATCCTGCAGTGCCAGACGTGTCCCCCTGCTTAAGCCAGTACATGTCCAGGCCCGTCTGAAGTTTGCTAGAGAGCATTTGGATGATCCAGAAGAGGATTGGGAGAATGTCATATGGTCTGATGGAACTTTTTGGTAAAAACTCAACTTGTCGTGTTTGGAGGAGAAAGAATGCTGAGTTGCATCCAAAGAACATCATACCTACTGTGAAGCATGGGGGTGGAAACATCATGCTTTGGGGCTGGGACCAGGACAACTGATCCGTGTAAAAGAAAGAATGAATGGGGCCATGTATCGTGAGATTTTGAATGAAAACCTCATTCCATCAGCAAGGGCATTGAAGATGAAACGTGGCTGGGTCTTTCAGCATGACAATGATCCCAAACACAACGCCCGGGCAACAATGGAGTGGCTTCGTAAGAAGCATTTCAAGGTCCTGGAGTGGCCTAGCCAGTCCCCAGATTTCAACCCCATAAATCTTTGGAGGGAGTTGAAAGTCCATGTTTCCCAGCGACAGCCCCAAAATATCACTGCTCTAGAGGAGATCTACATGGAGGAATGGGCCAAAATACCACTAACAGTGTTTGAAAACCTTGTGAAGACTAACAGAAAACGTTTGACCTCTGTCATTGCCAACAAAGGGTATATAACAAAGTATTGAGATGAACTTTCGTTATTGACCAAATACTTATTTTCCACCATAATTTGCAAATAAATTCTTTAAAAATCAGACAATGATTTTCTGGATTTTTTTTTTCTCATTCTGTCTCTCATAGCTGAAGTGTACCTATGATGAAAATTACAGGCCTCTCTCCTCTTTTTAAGTGGGAGAACTTGCACAATTGGTGGCTGACTAAATACTTTTTTACCCCACTGCACGTCTGTGGTCCCATCGTAATAATAACAATAATAATAGGAATAATCTTTATTGTCCACACAAATGTGGAAATTTGCTTTCGGCTTCACTGGTTGGTTAAACACATCACAGTAAATCACAATCCTACAAAAATATACTATAAACTATATAATATTAACTGTATAATACTATAAACAGTAAATGCAATAATACATAACACAACATGCACAGTACAGACAACAATACATGATTCCAGTGTAAATGATGTTTACGAATTTAGCAAAGGTATTGCATTTGGTATGAAAGACTTTTTTGTAAATGTTCTTTGTTTCTGTAGCGGCTCTATAGGGTCTTCGTGAGGACGGTTTTATGAAATCTTTAAAAAGGGATGAACAGGACCAGACACAATTTGTCAGGCTTTTTGTTTTACCTGCGTTTTATATATACATCCCAGTTGTTTCTGCTCTTTCCCCAATAATTTTACTGGCCATGTTTGTAATTCTGGACAGTCTATTTTTGTTCTTAGGCCCCAGGTGGACATACCATGTAGGCCCACACATATTAAAAGTTAAAACACTTTCAAGTTCAAACAATAAGGTTATAAGAGAGTCCAGAAATCCCGATCAGAGAACGGGACATAGTGGGTGTAACCTATTTAAGCCATATATTACCTTGCTAGATACGTTAGCTGAAATACAGTACTGTATATGTAGAGTATATTGGCTATTTAGTCAATACAGGTACACTACAGTATCCCATATAGCTTTGCTAAGTACGTATCGCACAACGTCCGAATCACATAACGTTCTATTTCACAGAACGTATCGTGGACGTTAAGCGATGCATACCTGTATAAATAAAAAAAATCAGAAAAATTATATGTAACGCACTTGGTCATACGTCCGCCAGTGCTAGCGGCTGCGTGTGTAAGATAGTGGCAGTCAGACTATATCCCGGTTGTGTAGTACATCTTCTGCATGCTACATGTGTACGTCTACATGCCATGCTAACATACGACCATTTCGAGATACAACCGGTTGGTCAGAACGGATCTTGGACATATGTCGGGGAATGGCTGTATATGCAAATATTCCAAAATCTGAAACACTTCTGGTCCCAGGCATTTCGGATAAGGTCTACTCAACCTGTATAAATATGCTTTATTGTTTGGCTATTATTAGTTATATTGTTGCTTTTTAAATAACAAAGAAGACACAGTATTGAAACAAATTAAATACTTGTTTGTTGTTAAATGCAGAACACAGAAGTGAAATGATGTGCAATAACATTACGAGGTAGGCTACACGCATTTTCTACTCAATGAAAAATAAAAGGATTAAGCCTAGCTTATCGCCTTGGCTATTTTTAAATTGACAAACGGAAATAAATAAAGCAAATTGTTTTGGCTAGGTCTTTCAAGTGCAAATCTACGGAGCCCCAAAAGGGACATGAGCAAAAAAATAAGGGACATGAGGAAAAAAAAAACTTTTCGAAAGTTGTGCGCCTGAGAAACTATTTCCGGTGTCACACCGTAATTAACTCTTGTTTTCATCATGAACTTATTAAATATTCAATATACAGGCATTGACATGTAAAACAAGAAGGGCCTAGCCTCATGAAAAAAAAAAAGAAAAAACATGATCGTAGCGGTTGTGGCGGTTGCTTGCCATCTCCTGCGGTTGGCTTGTCAATACCGTGGAATTGCAATATTGCGGTTATCGTGACAGCCCAAATTCAAGTACAATGAATGAAGACATAAAAAATACAGAAACAAACCATCTCTGATTTTGAGGTCATCTGAGCCCTGTAGTCTCGACATTGAGCAGGAGCTCCACTAGGGGGCGTATTAGCAACAAGTGATTGGTTTCCCTGAACACTGCTCAGTTCTTCTTCACCAGTTTTTGATTATATAATTCTTAAACCACAAACACGTGCAGCCTTTTTTTACTCACATGAGGGCTTTGGGCTTAAAGTTGTATTAGACTGGGAGTTATTAGACATTTACCAGTACCTAGAGCTGGATAAAATCTTTCGGTTACGAAAACATATATTTATACATGACACTGACAATATCATGCAAAGATGCTGAAGGGCCTAGCCTCATGAAAAAAAAAAGAAAAACATGAACAAAGCGGTCACAAATTTGAGGAATTTCAAAGAAAGAATTTTTTGTAGTATTTAATTGTTTTGCCTGTCTAGTGTGTGTATCGGTGCTGTGGGGGTATCTATGAGTTGTGACCTGCATCACTGAGCTCAACCTGCTCCGTAGGAACCACTGTACAAGTCTGCGCAGCTGTTCTGCTGTTTGTGTTTATGTGCAGCTTTGTGTTTTCGCTGTGTAATTGTGTGTGTATACTATGTGACTGTAGAATTGTCCTTTCTGTAGCTCTGTGTTTCCATAGTAGGACTGTGAATTTTGCATTCTGCTGTGGGTGCAAAGTCCAGTATCATCCTGTTGCCTATGAGATCTGCAGCTGACATGTACACATGTACAGGTTCTGATCGTGACAGAGAGCGACAGAAGGGGGGCGGTGATGGAGCGAGCAAGGGAAAGTAAAGGAGGCAGAGAGGAAGGGAGGTTTTCTCTCCATATCTCCAAGAATGGCCTGGCACACACTGGAGGGTCTCAGAAGCAAATAGCACGGCTGCACTGCGCCCACACATCAGTCAACCAATCGGCAACCAAAGTTCAACCAACATCAAACATACAGCCAATCAATAACCAACCAACAGCCAACCGAAGGGTTTTCAAGCAACCTTCATTGTATTTCTAAGTACAAGTTTCAAGCTTGTATGTTCGTGCATTCTTTTTGTGTGCTTGTTTGTGCATCTACATGTATGTTTTCAGTGTTGGAGTGTGTGGGTTGGCATATGCAAGTTTATGTATTTGTTTTGTGAGTTTAAGTGGATGTAAGATATGCAGGTATATACAAGTCTGAAAAAATGCTTTTCCTGTGTGAGTTTGTATGTTTCTTGTGTTTTTGTGTGTGCATAGAAGTTTATATTCAGTCGTATCAACTCTCAGACAACGATATAGTATTTAAGAGGAGTTTATTGATAAGAGATAGAAAAGAATGAACTTGGGCTTAGAATCAAAAGGGGGAGGAGCCGGAGATGCTAAGCACGATGGGTAAAAGGTACATGGTGTTTATATACCTGTGGGGACCAGAAGGGGTGCGATAGGTAGAGATGTTGTCTGAGAGTTCTTCTCCTGAATCTCTGTTTTACCAAACTGCAATATGTATGTATGTCTATTTATATATGTAAGTGGCTCCACATGTATGTTGTCAAGTGTATTTGCGTGTTTGTATGTGCGGGATTCCAATGTCTCCAACACACTGACAGAACGTTCGGATGCCAGTAGGGAGGGGAAGATAGCTCTTCTGAAGAAAATGATCCATTTGTACGACCCTACCGAATAATAGCAGAATGCAGCTGTATGAAGCTGTGAGCTAGGGGAAGCTGGTTGCTGGTTATATATGCTGCTGTGTTCTTCGGCACAAACCCATCACATGGTAATGAAACCCAGCTTCATGTGGGCGGTTATTAAAAGCTCACATTCACTGAAACCTTGCAGGGGCAACAGGAAAATCATAGTAGATGCACTCAGAGGATTTAAGCATTGCTGAAAATATGAAACACATTATTATTGTTATTATTATTATTAATAATAATAATAATGATATTAATATTATGTGTCAATTTCTAAAATATGTAGTAATAATGTAAAAGATAAATAAATAAAATTGATGATAGAGATGAACATTTTTGAGCATGTCCAGCCTAAGGCACTTGAATAATTATCATTTTTCACTGCATTAGTTGCACCACTGTTGAGACATTGCTCAGGGTTTAAGAAAATGGACACCTGGCCAAGACAGGAGCAACAAAATACAATATCTTCCTGTTAATAATGGACATAGATATGAAAATACCCGAACAAAGTGAAATGTTATGAAAAATGTTATGAAACAAAGGTAATCTGAAAAAAAAAAGGGGAAATGCTTTTTAATAAGAGATATTATCATGAGATATTGTTGCATGGGCAGACAGCTGGGCAGACAGCACAGTTATGTAAGTAATGAGCAGGTCTGAAACAAAAACTGGCACAGTTGCTCAGCCAGCAAAATGACAAAGAAATATGGATGATAATAACAATAATAAATCATTTTGTGTGTGTGTGTGTGTATAGTTATAGTTCCATATAGTGGAAATGCTGGTGAAGGTAGTCATCTCCATTCATTACTGGATTCAAATCTTCAGTGATCTTGCCATCTTGCCTGTCCTGCTGTCCCAATGGACTCTACTTAAATGTTAATAATAATAATAATAATAATGAACTAAACTGAACTGTACAGTAGTCATGATGATGAGCAAGTTTCATTCCACTCCACTCACCTGCAGTGATAAAGTTACTGTAAATATCAGAGTAATGATACGTGGAGATACTGACTGAAATTAAAAGTATAATTCCAACACCAAATTTCTTTTCATTTGAGAAAAGTTTAGGCCACATTTGAAAAGCATTTACATTTGGAGCCCACATTCAGGTATGGAGTTAGCTTCTATATAAAAATGTAAATGAAATGTTATAAATCAAATTTCGTATGTTCATTACATTTGTTTGGTAATGAATTCCTATAAAAACTTTAGACTGACTGCTTTGTCAGAATCGCTACAGAAGTCAACAGTCAAGAGGCCACAACTTACATCATGCAATTTAGGGTCCCCCACTATGAGAACGATTCGTCGACAGGAGCAAGCAGGCTTTGATAACCTCATCACCTCTTGCAGTAAACAAATAGGGGAGCAGCCTGTAGTCTAGTGGCTAAGGTACATGACTGGGACCCTTGAGGTTGGTGGCTCAAGCCCCAATCCAGCCACAGCAAGAACACCATTGCTGTTGGGCCCTTGAGCAAGGCCCTTAACCCAACATTTCTCCCAGGGGGGGATTGGCCCTTGGTTAGCCTAATCAACTGTAAGTCGCTTTGGATAAAGAGCATCAGCTAAATGACTGCAATGTAAATAGCTAAGTTGGGAACCAGTCTTGGATTTGTTGCTATGCCCTTTTTTCAGTTTACACAGGTGTGTGGATATAACACTGAATAAAAGGGAACCATAAGTACCTGGTGATCATTGGATCATACAGGTATGATCCTACTTCATCCTGTGGGAACCAGACATGTCCCTTATAAGAAGAAAACAAGCCAATTCTATCACTTTCGACACAAAAAGAAGAGGCATGGTTTTAGTGTTTGCCATTGAGCCGAAAAAAAAAAAGTTAAAAGCATGTACCAAAAGGATGTCAGACTCATTTTCACGCAAACTCATTCACCATGAGGCACGTGCTGTGACAGCCCTCACAGAGGCCGTGCTGGCAGTGTCCAGTGTCCACTAGCAGCTCCTGTCCCTCCTCTAAATTCATTTCACATTCATCATTTTATATACCAGTAAAACCTCAAAAGTAGTGGGGTTACACCAGAAATCTGTGTCTTATAATTTTGGGGAAGATTAATAAAACAACACAAAATAATATCCTGGCAATCTGCTTGTGTTTATAGGCTGGTATTAGCCTACCTCAACAGTTTACTCTCCCTATTCTCACAAGACCATGTCACCCATTTTTTCGCAAGGCTGGTTGCTAGGAAACAGGATTCTGAGGCAGACAAGACTGGTGGAGGCGTGTGGCTGTTGATGAGAGTGCTACTGACAGAACACTCAACTCATGATGCAGTAGGTGAAATTTGTCATACAAACTACAAAAAGGTTATAATTACTATTATAATAATTGCATGAATCTCCACTGAGGTTTTGACGTCACCAGACATAACCACTGATGACAAAAGAAATGTGTATGTAAATAGAACCTATGTGTAGGGACAAAAGATGAAGATTTTGCACAGTCAAAGCTTGAGGTTGCAGTTTAGCAGTTAAAGACGGCTATCCCTACAGATAGCCGTCGAGGTCTATGGAGTTCAATTCCCAGGCTCATTACTAGCTATGGCTGGAGGTCAACAGCTGGTTCAGCCTTGCCAGGGAATGACAAGGAGTAAGCGGGTTTAGTTTGCACAAAGCAAGGCTATTTGTCAGAACGGAGCATCAGTTGAAATGTCCCAGCATCCTCAGTCAGTCAGTTTGGCAAAATCTAGGGTGAGGTAAGGGGCAAAAATCCCTTGCCCAGAGAAGAAATATCCAACATGTTCAACATTTCACGAAAAATTTTAAGGGGCGGATAAAATGTTATCATCCATGAGAGACAGATTCCCAGTTTAATAAATATAACTCTAAGTGTGATGATACAAGCTCAAGATACAAAACTGGCAAAAGCGTGGGGCGGGTAGGTGGAAAGGGCAAGAGAACATTGAGCTGGAGTGTTGGGAGGGGTCCGCAGAGTGACATGAGAAGCCAGAGCGCTCTCTTTTCATTTTATACCATTTTATTCCATCGTATACACCCTAATCAGGGCACCATATTCCACAGTACAACTATACTACCTACACTACCCAGTGTTTAACAATTGGAACACCTATTAACCTTCTTGACCTCTTTGAATAGATAATCTTCAGGGAGCAACATATTTAGGAATTTGTAGAATCCCTTGCCACGAAACAAGGGCTAGAGGAAGAGAAGACTGAGAGATTCAGGAACGGGGCCACTGATACAAGATTGTGATTGTTCAGATCAAAGGGATGAAATAAAATGCAAAACGAAACCTTGGCGCAGTTTCTCCTCTTAAGTTTTCAGCAGAAGCCAAGCTGTCCCAAACCCATGTCAATGTCTTCAGTTATATCGTCATCTGTTGATTCTGGTTTTAAAGAAATTCATCCTCATTCCTTTTTCAGCCCTGTTTTATTTTAGCATCACCAGTGGCTGGTTAAAAGTGTCTGCCAATAATTATGACTGCTGAGCATTTCTTGACATTCTCTCATAGAAAATGTAGCACTCTACGCCACAGCAGCAATCACATATGCAAATTGATCACCATCATTTACTGCAGATTAAAGACCTGGAGAGTGAGTTGTTCTTCAGTTACCACAGATTGCCAGGATGGCAACCAGTTTCCAGGGAGACGGACAAACCAGAGGCTTTCAGTTCTCTCACCCGCAGCAATTTCCAAGGATTTTTCAGAGGGATCCTTCTGGTACTAACACCACCTCACAACACAGTCGCGCTGCTCAGAGAATCACGGGGAAAAGTACGCTACTAGTAAGGATAAACTACCCCTGGGAACGCAAGGCAACATCAAAGTGGTGAGCTTTACCCCCACCGTACATGGATTGACAACGGTCTCACTTGTGCTGCTTTGCGGAGGTATGTGCAACTGATCTATGTCAGTACGGCTTATTTTTTTTTTGTGTGTTGCTTTTTACTTCTACTCTCTGTAAAAAACGGATGTGCCCAGTTAATAACTTTAGTCACACGCTCTGTGCATGCGCAAGCCTTTTTGTTTTTCTTTTTGTGTTTCCTAAATTGTCATTGAAATATCAATGTGTTCTTTCACTTGCAAAGTAGGGGTGAAGGTTTGCATGGTGCTAGTGTTTTTACAGTCTTTTTAAAATGTATTTGTGGCTTTGGAATGTGAGGGTATTTGTCATGAATTTGTAAACAGAATCTGCTCATCTAATAAAGGTGAGTTCAGCTGCTCTTCTGAGAAGAATTTCTAACAGTTTTCATAGCCTATTTTCTGGGTTAAAATGTAATTATAATTATATCAAGACTGTATTGTCAAAATTATATCATGGAAAATGAAACAGTTCAGTGAAATATCTGTGCAATGTGAGAAAGATTCAATAGCAGGCTTGATTTGGTGCTAAATTTTACAGTTTTTAATGCATTATTTGTTTAAAATCAGACTAATGAATTAGACCATTTTTTCATGAAATGTTGCGTAATCATTCTACGTATGATTAATTTAGTGAACTTTCCATTCCAATCTTGATATAATCTTGACACTATCTTTTGTGTTGCATAACATGCTTTTTCAATTACCTCTGGCGGAAGTCAATATCTTTTTCTGTCAATTCACTTACTCCACACTGCCTTGTGATGTCACTTCAGACTAAGCAATATGATTGGCAGACAGGACTGCACAGAGTGTCAGTTGTTTTCACTATGCATTGGGGAGGCTTCCTGTATGTTAAACAGTATCACTGGCTGAGTGCTTGTGTTTTTCCTCTTCATGTGTCTTCCAGGTAAATTTCACTGTACATCTAGAGAGATACCCCCATTTTTCAACCAACCACACCCCCAAACTCTGAAGATTGTGGTGTGCAAATCAGGAATTGTAAAACTCTGACAAACAGAAAGCTAGCTGGAGTTTTGATACGGTGATAATGGAGGGACCCACAGTGACAGAGAGTGGACCAAACCTTGACCACAGCTACCAAGAGGGAGCTGGAAGATGTGAGGTGAATTTTGGCAGTGAAATGTCTTCCTCTCACACAGATGAGGGTGAGCAGAGTGACCCCCCTCAGGCCCTGCCAGGGGGGAACACATTGTTCAGGGGACCGAGTAATGAGGCACCCGTATGTTCTCAGCATGCAGAACGAGTAGGGGGTGACACAGAATCGCCCTCAAAACATTTTACCGTGGAGCAGAATGCGGAGCAGGCCAATCAGGTGATCTCAACAAAGACAGGGAACAGCTGTCCACCAAATGAGTTCCTGAAGGACCCTCTGAAAAGGATGGGGGACAGGACCCTGGGTGTGATGCAGATGGTCATGAATTGGCGAGGAGCTCAACCACAGGAAACCTGGAGCCGATCATAACGGTGACTCATCACGAGTTGGCATGCCTGAGTGACGAGGAGGACAGCAGGGAAACAGCATTGGCTATTTATTATAATGAGCCCAAGGTCAGCTGCCCAAGCAGCAAGCAGGAGGATTTGGGAAAAGAAGCAGAACCCGACAGGCACAAGTCAGAAAGTTCAGGAGACAGCACTCCAACACTGCTCGACAGAAGTGCCAGAGAAATAGAGGCCAAGCCAAACACCAAGGAGACACCAGTGGAGGAGAAGGGGAGCAAAGAGGCAGAGAGTTCTGAACAAAAACATGCGGAACCACAAAGGGAGAAAATTACTGGAGTCTATGACTGGAATGGACAGTCCCACTACACATCTATGGAGTCAGACATGCTGTCCCCTGTCGCCACCCCTTCTGGCCACCACCATCACATGCAGACGCAGGTGAGCCTGGAGACACCAGCCTGCCACTCTGCTGCCACCAGCCCCATGACCCCACCCCAGGGCTCTGGTTCCTACTTCTTCCCCTACTCCTTCAGAAAGGCCGGGCTCAACGAAGGAACCCAACCGCCTGTCTACCGATCAGTCGCCACAGCACCGATGAGCCCCCTCTCCCCTGCAGTCCCAGAATCCCCCTGCCCCGAGATCAAGGTCATTGAGGCCAGAGAGCTGACGGGTTGCCAAGGGCCAGAGGGGGCGGATGACCAACCGGGAGCGAAGAAACTCCCCGGTTATGGCAAAGTTTCAGGTTGCGAGGTGGATGGGAGCGCAGACAGGGCCACAAGAGGAGAGGCCATTCGAGTGGATTCTCTTTTGCCAGTGGAATCAGTCAACAAAATTCAAAAGGACACTCCCTTGGTAGACTCCACACCCTCAAGTGTATCCGGATCTGGCACCACCCCAGGCACAGTGACCTCAAATGGAGTGTTGGACCAGACCTTCAAGCCCAGGATAGATGCGGGCACTGGGGAAACAGTTGCCCCACAGACTAATCAAAGTACTGGGTCATCAGTCACCTGTGAAAACAACAGCAAGAGAGAAGTGGTACCACAGTCAACCATGCCCAATGAAGACATCCACGATACACAGGACAGTGAAGTCTCCCCCCCAAAATGTGGCACACAGCCCACTGTTGCATCTGAAGCTATGATACAGGAACGCGCCAGCAGAGGGCGCTCAGTGCTTGCAGAAACCCGGCAGGTGACCCTAGCAGTCCTCAGCCATGATGGTGGGCAGTCCCATGATGCACCTATGGAGACAGATCTGCTGTCCCCTGCCGCCACCCCTTCTGGACACCACCATCATATGCAGACGCAAGTGAGCCTGGAGAAACCATCCTGCCATTCCGCTGCCACCAGCCCCATGACCCCACCCCAGGGCTCTGGTGCATTCTTCTTCCCGTACTCCTTCAGAAAGGCGGGGCTCAATGAAGGAACCCAACTGCCTGTCTACCGATCAGTCGCCACAGCACCGATGAGCCCCCTCTCCCCTGCGGTCCCAGAATCCCCCTGCCCTGAGATCAAGGTCACAGCAGCCGCTGGAGCCATGGAGGTAATAGGTTTGCAGGGAACAGAGGGTGAGGATAGGGACGCAGAACTTGCAGAGGTGAAGGCATGTGATGACCAACAGGAGTCAGTACAGGATGTTCGCTGGGACGACAGGGGTATGACATGGGAGGTGTATGGGGCAGCAGTGGAGGTAGATGTGCTGGGCACAGCCATCCAGAAACACCTGGAGAAGCAGGGGGAGGAGCCTGGAAAGCAGCCCCCCCCCCTTTCCCCACCAGTTTCCCCACCCCTTTCCCCACCCCCTCCTCCACCAAACTCTGCCACCATTCCGGCTCCCAGTGATCCTCCATCCAGCCCTTCACCACCGCCCCACCCACCCTCTCCTCCTTCTCCTCCAACACAATCACCCCCACCTCCAGTCTCTGCGCCCAGCAGCAGCAGCTCGGCAGAAGGAGAGCCTGTGGCCTGTGACGCGGGTGTAGTTGAAGAAGTGGTCGTAGCACAAGAATCAGGTGAAGCTGAGGAAGTGGGCGTGGCCGGAGATGAGCAAGGGCAAGAGGGCAAAAAAGGAAAGAGGCGTCGGCGCAACCCATTTCGCACCGTGCTGAGGAACATTCGCCGACCCCGCTGCTGCTCCCGGACTCACACCATCGAGTGACGCCGCCCTCACACTACTGCGAAGACGCCATTGATGGGATGCCACGAACACACAAACATCGTTGAGTGACACAACACAAATGCCCTTCCTCTCGATGTCCCTCACACTCCTTTCAAGACATGCCTCCATGTCTTTTACACACTAATGTGCTAACACTATTGAGCGGCACAAAACAGATGCCTCTCCCAAGCTAATGCCAAGTTCATTTTTGTTTATCTCAAAGCCACAAGAAAGAGTGTGATCAATGCCTAATTATGTGTACAGTGCGTAATCATGTATTTGAGTATAGACTGTAATTCTACAGATTTTCTAAAGCCTTTTTCTCAAATGTATTTACGGAGGCCAGTGGACTGTTCTGGCCAAGAGTGCAATATTCCATCGCTATGATATTGAAGTATTTGATCTGTATGTTTTTGTGTTCAGAACAGAAGACTTCATTCAATTTGATTTCTTACAGAATTTTAGTTAAAGCTAAGTGGGGGTTTGTTCAGAAATCCCAAGCCTTTTGTTCATGTTTTGTCTTTTGAACTCCCTGTAAGGAAGTTGTCATATTTGTCAATATTGATGTTTTTTTTTTTTGTACATTCTAATCTGCTTGAACTGAAAAAACAAGTGATTTTCAAAAATTATAATCATTCTAGATTGCCACAAAACAGAAGTAATGTGTTGATCATCGATTTTCTCTCTACATTCTTTGGTCTTGCATTATTATTATTATTATAATTATTCTTCTTCTTATTATTATTATTATTATTATTATTATTGTTATTAATGATTTTATATTTTTGCAAAGCATGTAAAAAAGTATACTCGATCCTGCTTCACAGTTGTACACATTCTTTGTGGTTTTGAAAAGTTAAACTTTTATCTCTTTCTGTCTTTTGTTGTTGTATCTAAATTTTATCAGTGGATATTGTTTTTAAGTAAACTCTGGCCTGTCATTTTGTGTCAATGAATAAAACTACCACAGAATCTTGCCTGGCTGAGAGCATGAGATCTACTGCTCCCAGAAAGAGATATGTGCTTCTGAACAGTTTTTGATAGTCTTAACTGCTTAATTGTATATTTCAATCTGATTTTTTTTTTCATATGTGCATGCAATAACAACTTCACATATGACTTGTATTAACGTTAGCTACTCTGCCAAGATAAGGTAGCAATGCCTGGGCAGTAGGCTAATGGTAGATGCCTTCACCTTTCTGATACCTTGCTAACAATCTAATCGGGTCGGGTCGTCCTTGCGTTAAATTTGGCTAAATAAAGAAATCTTCAACAAACACGTTTATGAGCTCGAGGTTTATTGAATGACATCGGAAATGTTATTTTAACAAGTTACACATGATGGCATTGGCCACGACGTTCCCTTCCGCTGTGTTCAACATGCAAAGTCACAGAGTGATTTTCTAAAATAGTGGACGAGCATTATACGTCGATGAGTACATATTTTAATTTTCTCAATAGTTTCAATCTAATCCTGTGCAGATGAAGACAGAGGAAGCGCGACACTCCCATTAGACGCATCAGAATTAGAAACCGACTGTAAACTGCTTTGTGTGTTAGATCTAGAGAATCTTCTCCCTGGGTAGCAGAGAATCACTGCGTGACCAGATGCATGGCCAGTGAGCCAGATTATCTCCTGTAGCCAGTGCTTCATATGGGGTATCATGCGCCGGTGTTATCCAACTGGGTGTTTGGAATTAGGGAAAAGATTGATTGTGTAGAAACTCACAATATGAAGGATTCCTCAACCCTGACCCTAGAGACGCAGGGTGTGCTCTGCAGTTCCTCAGCCCTTACTGCAATGAAGCGTTTGGATGAACGGTTAATAGTTAAAAACAGAACTCAGCGGACCCTGTAGCTCCTCAGGACTAGGGCTGGTGATTCCGCATGTGTATCAGCACTGTTTTAAGACAGGGACTACAGAAACAGTTACTTCATAGATTCTTGTACCTAATGGAAAGTACTGGTGCAAGTACTTTTCATATCATACTCAGATGCTACTTTAAATATTAAATCACTTTATTTTATGCATCCTTGTTTTTTTAATAGAAGGGAATTTTTCATGATGGCTGATTGACTGTAGATTTATGAAATCTATCTGATCTGTTTGGTTAACTGAGCCCTGTCTTGCTGAGACTGGGTCGCAGGATTTTACTTGTGGAAAGTACTGATTCTGACAGTCACTCAGCATGTGAAATGGGACGGGCTGACAGTGAACTATGTTAAGAACATAATCATTTGTAAAACAACCTTTATCAGCCACAACCAATGGAATAAATCTCTCCATTTCAATCTAGGTAAAAATTCCTTGAAAAACGAGTTAACTTGAAATTTCACTGCTGTTACTGTCAATGGTAAAATTTAGAGCCCTAAAATGCATCAGATTATGTGTAAATTGTAAATAAAAATTTGAAGTCCAGTAGGATAGAGTTCCAGTAATTCATTCAAGTAGGGAAAAAAAACACCCTTACATTTTATAGGAATTTATAAGACAAATAACATACTCAAGCTGGTCTGTTGTACTACATCTGTACACAAAGTGCATGATCAGGAAATAAAAAACAACGAACAGGTTAACATAGGTTATCATACATTGTTTGGCACAATCTTACTGTCCCCTATTCTGCAACACGCTGAGATTTCCTGACTTTTTGCTCTGTGTTACTGGAGGTTTCTGTGAAAGCAGTAATACATGGCTACCAAGGTCAGGCTTTACACAGTAGTCTCCTCACATGGGAGTTCTCCTATGAAAAACTCATACACCTAAAAACACATTTTGTCAGTATCAGCTCTCAAAAGGATGTGTGACAGAAAAATGGCACCCAGTTCTGGCGCTAAACAAGTTAAAAAAATTACGAATGAAATCTGACAAACACAATAAATCAAATAAAATAATGTTTTCAAATGAAATATTAAAACATTTCGTAAAGCCTTTTTTTACAAATAAAACATATCATAAAAATTAACATAAGTTAACATAAAAACAAAAGACATTTATTTGCAGGCATACCTCAGCAGATTCATTGACATTTTAAAATGTTTAATTGTATGATTATTGTTGCAATAGCAGTGTTCTATATTTTCGTGGGTGTCTGAAACTTTAAATGGATCTCTTTGTTTTATTTTGGATATAAACTCCTTCATATGGCAATTCCATTTTTAGTTTAGCATGACCCCCTTACCCAATAAGTGACAAGCACAACCACAACAAAAAAAGGAGGATCTTACGCCAAAGATCATAATTCATAAAATAGATAATTTGTCCCCTGGTACTTGGAAGGCCATGGGAAATAAATACATGTATATATGCAAGTACAGGCACATTCCCACTGAGAATAAAGCTTGTGGAAGGCTGGAGGTTATTGACAAATTGATTCTGTTTTCTGTGGGAATTCCTCATTGGCACGATGCAGGGTGTCAGGAGGGTGAAACAGGTGGGGGGAGGTTAGAGGTAGTGGGTGGAGCGGGTTTGATTTGATCAGAGATCAGTGGGGTGGGAGGTGGGTTTGGTTAGAGGTCAGTGGTGTCAAGGGTGGGGTGGGGTTGACGAAGCTGTGTGGTGATTCTCAGGCGACTTTTGCCACCCCGCCCGGCCAGGGCGGCATCCAACGGGACGATGTTCGACCACGTTCCTCTCGATCTTCGTCCCTCCTCCTCCTCCTCGATCATCTATGGCCGCACACACATATACAAACATTTCCTCCTCGTTCTGTGATGTTTGTAAGATCAAGGTGATATCATAGGGAGTTATATAGACTATATACAGGAGGTCCTGGGTTACGACGGTCTCGAGTTACGTCGTTTCGTGGTTATGACACACTCCCATAACATTACTTAAAAAACCTAGTTGGACCTAAGCGGTCTGGTTCGTAAATACGACCACAAAATAAAGGTACGGAATTCTTCTGTCTTTTTTTATTACCGTTTCATTAATTGTATTTTATATGTCCTTCATCTTAAGAGGTGACTTAAGGTGTTAATTTAGGTAATTTAGGTATAAATTTCGACTTAGTCGAAAATCGGCTTACAACTCGTCGTAGGAACAGAACTCGTTCGTAAGTCGAGGACCCCCTGTATTACATTTACCAGATATTTTCTTTCGAACTGAATTACAGTGACATCCAGACAGTGGATAGAAAATCTCATGTTATGTTGAACATTTTTAAAACATTTACGGCACAATGAGCAGAAAGTACTTTAAAAGAAACGGTACTTTACCATCATGGGCATGTGTCCTTCTCATTCATTTATATCGATGTTGTAGTCCAAGGAATAAGGCTAAAGACAAAACCCACAGAGATCAGATCAAACAACACAGTAACAACCAAAATGAATGAAACCAGAACACTCAATAGAAATTAAAACAATACATTTCGCAGTTGGAGGCTTGAAAGAAATCAGGGGAGACGTTGGACCTAATTAAGGTGAGCAATCCTACAGAGTGAGACATGTGTTTGTATTTCCCAATGTCATCAAGCAAGATAGGAATACAAGCCTGTCTGTCTTGTTTGTCAGCCAATTTCAATAATAATCACTAAAACTGGAATGGGACAAGAGAGCTCTTAAAACCATTTGTTGTCTCTAATATACACAGATAAATTATGATGAAATAAGATGAATATGTAGCTTACATCCACAAACTAAACACAAGACATGGCCTACAGCAGAGGCCAGAGACCCACTGGGGTCTGTGAACAGGCCTTTGTGAAAAGAAAAGAAGAATTATGTTTTCATTGTTTACAAAAATATTTCCATTTCAAAAGATGAATCATTTAAAACTTACAGAAAAAAAACCATGGCCCTATTTATACCAATTTTGGTAATAGAGGTGAGTATCCCTTATCCGGAATTCCTGGGCCCAAAAAGTGTTTCGGATTTTGGAATTTCGTTGGATTTTGGGAATATTTGCATATACAGCCATTCCCCGACATACACTTAGGCTATTTAGAGGACGTAGGGAGACTAGCATGTCACATTGCAACAAGGCAAACACCTGTTGCCGTGTGGTGAGTGCAAGATAGAGCTTATGGTGTCTTACCTTGCTCTGTCTCCACTGGAGTCCTCTTCGTCATTAGTCCTGATCATTCGCCATGTCAATGTTTAAATCAGACAGGATGGTCTCTGAGGGAGGGAAAATGTCACAGGCCTGATCTCAGTGTTCCCCTCCCAACCCCTTCCAATTTCAAACTCAGCACACACATGAATCCATGAATTGTGTTTTACACTCGCTACAAAGTACTGACATAAATTAAAACAAGTGACTGCTGATAATGCTTTACAGAAATCATTGCTGATAATTCATTCTGACATGTCTTAAT